>WPIO01000059.1:2405000-2500000 GCA_009760855.2 Cristatella mucedo
CATCTACGTCCAGAGCAACTTGCTACGTGTTAGTCGTTGTGGCTTTGTGAAGCTTCAGGCGCAGGCACCTACGTATAAACCTAGCAACTAGATGACTTAGGCCTAAGACGTAAACGAATGAAACAAAGGGGGGAAAGAGAGAGTAGAGAGGGGGAGGGAGAGAAGGAGAGAGAGGGCGAGAGAGAAATAGTAAGAGAGAGAGAGAGAGAGAGAGAGAGAGAGAGAGAGGGGGAAAAGAGAGAGAGGGGAACGAGAAGAGAGGGAGAGGGAAAGAGAGAGAGTGAGGGAAAGAGAGAGAGAGAGGGGGAGAGAGGGAAAGGGAAAGAGGGAAAGAGAGAGAAGGAGAGAGACCGAGAGAGAATTAACTGAGAGAGAGAGAAAGAGTAAGAGGGAGAGAGAAAGAGAGAGAGTTAGGGAAAGAGAGAGCAGGAGAGAGAGACAGAGAAGGAGAGAGAGAGGGAGAGACCGAGAGAGAATGAAGTGAGAGAGAGCTGAGAGAGCGGAGACTTAGAAAATGAGGAGAGTGAGAGGCAGACAGGAGAGTGAGAGAGAGAGAGAGAGGCGGGGAGAGAGAGCGAGAATTGCGAAGCAACCCAAGCTGTATTCATATTCAAGGCTGTATTCATAGGTGAGGCTAGGAGCTATAATTGATTTAAGATGACTGCATTTTCGCAGGGCATTGTGGCAGGCATCGCAGTGTTGGTCCGCTTTGAATGGAGGAAGCTCGTGGCAGCACGAGAGCCAGGCTAGCAGTGCACGACCTCTGCTAAATTCATTCAGTACAATAAGTAATGAGATCTCGGTTGTCTTGGACTTTTATTTCGGAAAATCTTATACGTGATTTTCGAGGGACGCTGATCCTTTATAATAATAATAATAATAATAATAATGCGTTTATATAGAACCCTCGGAGAAATAAATGTCTTTCCAGGCACGTTACAGATCCTGTACAGAAAGCATTACAAAATGATTGGTGATAGCATCCGAAAGCAGCAGGCATAGTGTATGCAGGTGCCGTGCATGCACACGAAGGACGAAAAGCAGAGACCCACCAAACGCTGCAATAAACAGGTGCGCTGTAAGCCTCTTTTTAAATGTTGCCACGTCAGGGACGTTGTGACGTGCGTCGGTTGTCACTTCCAGGTTTTGGGAGCATACGAACTAAAAGTATGGCCTCCAGTAGTTCTGAGGTCCGTAAGAGGTGAAGGTTAGACGATTCGAGTCAGAGCAGCGGGTAGTACGATTCTTCACCTGGCTCGGGGAGTAGTTCTGATAGGTAGGCTGGACTCGGAAAATAATGGGACCTTAAAGTAAGTTACAGAGCATAGAAGTCGATTCGCTGCTTGAGTGGGAGCCCGTGCAGGTCGCTGAGACTCTGGTTCGATGTGACAACTGTGCCGCTCACGATAGACGAGCTTAGTTACAGAGTTTTTCAGCAAGTAGAAGCGTCTGATTGCACATGCTGGTAGACCAGCAAGCAAAGAGTTACACAAGTCGAGACGGGATGTCACAAATGCATGGATCAATTTGGATATAGTATCCCTGTCTAAGCAAGCCCGAACTGTGGTAGTGTTGCGTAGCTGAAAGTATGCAGACTTGGCTGTGGAGCTGATGCGGTCTAGTCTGCCTACTTCCCTTAACCTTGGCCGATTTATTCAAAGTCATCCACATCGACACGCCTTTTCCCAGTCATGCTACAAGCTCTTGCCGTATAGGTGTAAGTGTACTTTGGGTTTTGCAGACCTAAATGGGTTCTGCATATCTTACACAGCAGAGCAAGCTCAGCAGCGGTCGTTGGGTCATCAAGTCTGTGCTCTCTGCCTCTCTCTGCCTCTCTCTCTGCCTCTCTCTCTCTCTCTCTCTCTCTCTCTCTCTGCATCTCTGCATCTCTCTCTCTCTCTCTCTCTCTCTCTCTCTCTCTCTCTCTCTCTGCATCTCTCTCTGTCTCTCTCTCTCTCTCTCTCTCTCTCTCTCTCTCTCTCTCTCTCTCTCTCTCTCTCTCTCTCTCTCTCTGTCTCTCTCTCTCTGTCTCTCTCTCTCTGTCTCTCTCTCTGTCTCTCTCTCTCCTCTCTCTCTCTGTTCCTCTCTGTCTCTCTCTGTGTCTCTGTGTCCCTCTCTCTGTCTCTCTGTCTCTGTCTCTCTCTCTCTCTCTCTCTCTCTCTCTCTCTCTCTCTCTCTCTCTCTCTCTCTCTCTCTCTGTCTCTCTGTCTCTCTCTGTCTCTCTCTCTCTCTCTCTCTCTCTCTCTCTCTCTCTCTCTCTCTCTCTCTCTCTCTCTCTCTCTCTCTCTCTCTCTCTCTCTCTCTCTGTCTCTGTCTCTGTCTCTGTCTCTCTCTCTCTCTCTGCATCTCTCTCTGCATCTCTCGCTCTGCATCTCTCTCTCTCTGTCTCTGTCTCTGTCTCTGTCTCTGTCTCTCTCTCTCTGTCTGTCTGTCTGTCTGTCTGTCTCTGTCTCTGTCTCTGTCTCTGTCTCTGTCTCTGTCTCTCTCTCTGCTACTGAATGTCGGTCCTCTTACCATTTCTTGGTAACTAGCGATGAAGAACGTAACGCCATATCTGCAGTTTGCGTTTACCACCGAGCTAGCGACGATGGAGACCTTATGGCTCCTCGTCGGTTTCAGACAGCACTGTGGCCTTAGCGGCTGCCCGGCTCCTGTCGTAAGCACGAGCCCCAGATCGCGGGTTCGAGTCCTGCAGCAGGCAACTCTGTCTTGTCAACTGAAAGCGGTATTGCTAGCCGCTTGGGCCCTTCTGCTGAAATATAAATGCTGCTCTTGAATAAGCTAACTCTTACTTAACTCACAACAACACTAGGCCTCCTATCGCTAACTACTGGAACGGTGTCGTGCTATATCAGCCAAATTGTAATTGTCGAGATATTCATAATTGGTAGTTCCTGAATGATAACGGTTTGGAACCAACTACGTGATAGATAATCCACGGTTAGGCAGTGTAAAGGCGGAAGTTATCTAACAGACAGACAGTACGCTCTTGCTCCAGCAGTTGAGCTGAGCTGTGCTCTTGGCTTTGTGCGGTACAAGCGATGCTGTACGCCGTGGCTGATTCTGGACGCCTGCAACTCTCCGTCACATCACTGTCGAATGGACTTGTCGATGCTATGGATTTACTCTGGTTATGCTACGGGCATGGGGGCCCTTCGTTTTGGCCGCTTTCGTGCTCTGCGTTCACCGGTGCTGCTGCATCTACAAGTGCTACTACAAGTATTATACAAGCTATCTACAAGTACACTGCTGCATCTACAAGTGCTACTACAAGTATTATACAAGCAATCTACAAGTACACTGCTGCATCTACAAGTGCTACTACAAGTATTATGCAAGCAATCTACAAGTACACTGCTGCATCTACAAGTGCTACTACAAGTATTATACAAGCTATATACAAGTACACTGCTGCATCTACAAGTGCTACTACAAGTATTATACAAGCTATATACAAGTACACTGCTGCATCTACAAGTCGCTGGCCGTGACTCCGCGGCTCAGAATTACAACGGCATTCGTTACGCGTCGGCTGGGACCAGCACCGTAACGAGAGTCTGTTTTGGCGGCCTAGCATATCCGGACGTGGAAGCCGCCCCCACACCTGTTTGTAACGCGACCCCCATGGTTAACACGTTCGTTTATCAGTGCGCCTCCTTCATTCAAACGACGCCTTGAGGATTATGAGAAGCTAGAAAAATATAATAGCGTTTTAGCTTTTTGCACCTTCAGTCCGAAATTCGCTAGTGAGTGTATGGTATAAGATACGGTGGTACTGTACACTGTATAAGAGCCATAAACAGTGTCAATCTGCGGCTCCCTATCTTGCGGTGGGGGGTTGGTGTAGGAGAAACATCCACATAGATGAAATACCCTTCAGGCACAATAGACTTTTGTTTTATGAGGCTCAACAATAGCTGTTAACTCAAAGCAGCGATTTCTGAGCACATTAGTCGGCCCACACTAGTTTAGACAAAGCAGTAATTGGGACTAGCTGATCCGGTCCATATTAAGCTTATTCTAGGTATAAACCACGTAATTGATCTGCACTGCAGATTTCGAAATACAGGCCGTAGCTTTAAGAGAATTCGATTCGGTGGATATTTTCCGGCTCTGGGTCTACATCGCGGCGTGCCCTACTCCAGCCCATTTAAGATAAGGCTTAGAAAAACTGGCATGATAATAGATTAAATTATTTAAAAATAAAATAAATTATAAATATAGTTAATATTTTTGTGTAATTTGTATTCTTTTCCCTCTGCTTGTCATTTTCTGTAAGTCGTCAGTACACTGCACATAGACCTTGCACCTACTGCGCCATATTGTTTCCGTATTTCAGGGTGGCATGCTGCAATTCGCTTCTGGCTTTGCATCCCGAATGTACTGTAGGCACGAAATCACGTTAGGCATCCTCGAAGCGCCAGATTCTAGTGGATTGACGTGAGCCACTGCGTGGATGTAGACGATTTCCCTAGGGATGCTGCGGATGTAAGTCACCGACACGGCTCGCGGCCGCGCTCGCGTGGCCGCAGTAAATTAGTGGTGGTAGTGAAATCACCTGCTTCCGCCTCATGGCAATGCAGGATCAATAGCTACCAAAAGTACTTTGCGCGTCTTCTTCCACTGGACAGCCCTTAGTTGGGCTACGGAACTGCGTGGCACAGTCGTTTTTCTTTGTTTTTAGGTTGACGGTCGTCATGGTCTCTATGTTGGGATGAAGCCGGTGCAGAAAGGTATGTCGTTTTGACCATTTAGTCGTGCGCTAGCCATGGAAAACCTTCGGGAAGGGTTGCTGATCTAACTTTTCAGCATAACTTTTATGCTGCGAAGAAAAAGCTGACCCGATATCGATTGCCACTGCGTTTCTCCTGGCTCAGCCACAAGTGCTTGTTGCTGGGTGCTATGTCCTTGGTACAACAGACCTGTATTGCTTTTTTCCTCCACTTAGCAGCTGATGGATCCAAAGTCAAGTAAGCTACGTACGAAGCGATCATGGTAAGCTAGCCGGCTACTCGATGAATGTTACCCCCGCTCTGCTATTAAACAATTGCTTTTTTTTTATTGCTTATTGATCTATTGACGCCAGTTTATCGAGCCAAGAGTCACGACTTGGGCGTCAAGCAGCTCTAGTCGTGCTATAGAGCCTCGGACATTAATATCAGTGGGTTGCATTTATGCCCTGACCTTTCTTGATTAAGTGGAAGGCGGACACCTTGCAATGTACATGTATCTTAGATATCGATTGCCACTACGTTTCTCCTGGCTCAGCCACAAGTGCTTGTTGCTATGTCCTTGGTGCAACAAATCTATTGCTTTTCTTTTCGCTGAACAGCTGATGGATCCAAAGTCAAGTAAGCTACGTACGAAGCGATCACGGTAAGCTAGCTAGATACTCGATGAATATAACTCCCGCTTTGCTGTTGATCTATTGATGCCAGTTTATCGAGCCAAGAGTCACGACTTGAGCGTCAAGCAGCTCTAGTCGTGCTATAGAGCCTCGGACATTAATATCAGTGGGTTGCATTTATGCCCTGACCTTTCTTAATTAAGTGGAAGGCGGACACCTTGCAATGTACATGTATCTGAGCTTGCCTGCAGTGTAGTCCGATAGCTGTAGGCGTGTCCTCACTACAACTAGGTTTTTTAGATAACAGAATTCATTGATGCAGGCTGCGGTTGTAAAAAGAGCACGTGGACTGTCCCGAGTCACAGCAAAGCAGGTGAGTGCCATATGTCGGCCGTCGACTTCGATTCTCGTGTAGTGCGAGCCAAGAGTCACACGTTGGATTATATTCCTCATGTGTGCTATGAGTTCTCGTAGATAATAACTTAAGATGGCATTATGCCCTGACCTTTCTTGTTGCAGTGGAAGGCAGACACCTTGCATTCTACATATTTTTATCCAGCCATTGTGTGATCCTGGTGCACCGTAGCTTGTTACAATTTAGGTTTTATTATTTCAGAGCTAGCTCAAGTCTAAGAGTGAATGCCGGCCAAGACAAGCTGCGATCGAAACCAAGCCGTCAGCTTATTTTGCAACCGATGTTGGCTTCCTCTCAGCAGACGATTCGATTGGTTATGGTGCTGCTTTATATTTGTTGTAGTTTAAATATATGTGAATTTGGACCGACCTGTGCCTTTTTATTTCATTAATTCGGCAGTTGCTGGCATCTGTCACCACGCAAGAGGTATGAAGGTAGAAACCGTGCTCACATTGTTTAGTGCTGTGGGTATCTAGACCTCAAGTGATCCCTAGACCTCAGTCGTGATATCTGAAGCACCTGAATCTTAGTAAACTTAGTGCACAAAACTAATTAAATGTATTTTTATTATTAATATCTTAATATAGAAATAAGTAGTTACAAATTTGCAAACTAGGCGAAAGAAATGAGCTGACGTTGGTGAAAACAGCCAGGTAGGAAGGGTAAAGTTGCCGTGCTAGACACGTGAGCTTTGTGTAGCGAATACTAGCAATCGGGTTTGTACAGTACTGAAGTGCTAGTACTAGAGTGCTAAAGCAATGCACGTCGCAAATCTACTGGGTTGCTAAAGGAACAGCTTTGCTCGCGCTCGGCAGAACTTCGGTCGCGGGCATAATTTAAGGGAAAGTACTCCCAAGGAGGGACAGTTCACACGAGCAGTGCTTCCCTGTACTACGGTCACATCCTACAATACCACCCCTGCAATTTACCTAAGGCCTACCGTAATTGAAACCCAATTACTCTACCAGGGCGACTTGTACCCTGACCGCAAGAAATTGGTGCCAAAATCTAGCACGAGCTTAATCTTGTGGCGACAGGTCATGCAAATGATGTTTAACTTGCTTTTTTCTAGAAACCTGTTTCTGGAACGGGTCTCTGATCGAATCCTGCAACTATCAATTCTTCACTGCCGGTTGCAAGCCTCTGAGGCTCCGGCGACGATATACAAATGTTAAGTCAGCTTCCCTCCTTAAAAAATACTGCTCCGAGCAAAATCTTAAGCTTAACATGATTGCAGCTAGGCTTGTCTGTCGTGAGCGTCGCAGTTGCCACATTACTCCACTTCTCGCCGACCTGCATTGGCTACCAGTCAAGCTGCGGATTGACCAAGATTTTGTCGCTCACTTTTAGGTCCCTTCATTCTATGGCTCCAGCCTATCTCTCAGATATACTACCCCATCAGGCCAAGCATCGCACCACCCGCTTTTCGGAATCCAACAGTCTAGAAATACCTCATGCAAACCTTAAATCCTTTGGAGACCGTGCATTTAGTTCATATGCTCCTAAAGCCTGGAACTCCCTCCCGACCTGCGTCAGAACATCCCCTGACCTGACCACATTTAAAAGGAGCCTAAAAACACCTATTTAGGACAGCATTTAGTGGGTCCCTGTGATTCGTCCTTCATGTGCTTATGCGTGCTGACACTGTGCATGCTTCTACTCACCATACTTGCACGCTGACCCTGTGCATGTCACCCCTAACCATATTATTCATTTCGTTTGTTTTTTCAAGCATGATTTTACTTACCATTCAATTGCATTTCACTTTACAGCAAATGTAAAGCGCCTAGAAAGAGATGAAGTTCTCTGAGGGCGCTTTATCAAGTGAATTATTATTATTATTGACCTCTCCACTCCCCGTGAGCAGCTATACAACTCGAGGAATGGCTTTAAATGCTCGCTGGATTATTACTTCAAATCCAGTTTGGCTTGACTGCCGAACAAAGCTGGCGATGACAAGGAGGATCACCCACGAGTCATGTCTTGTTTACCGATGGAGCTGCGATAGTTGCCGGTTGATCAACGGATTCAGTTTAGATCAGTTCCCATGCTGACCCACAAGGCCTGCCGTGGCTTAGCTCCTCCATACCTAGCTGAACTGGTGCTTCAATTGATGCAGTACTAATTAAGCGAAGCTTTGAACTTCGCTCTGGGAAGTCTGGGTCTGATGACGATCTAGTAAAATTCAAGAGTTCCTTCCGAGTCTACACCGGAAACTGTGAAAGACCAGGGGTTCTTTTTTACTCGAAAATTTGCATTCCTACCCATAAGAACCAAAACATGTTCATTAGACGGTAGAATATTTGCAGGCGATTCGGAAGAGGTTAACTCGGCAATTATTGGGAGCGATTCGGGAAATGGAATCGCCCATCACATCTATGCTACGATACTCAAATATCATTTAAACCGTCAGAATCCACCGCAGCTACAGATAAACTGAATGCTTGCCTTGCTGACATTTGAACCTGGATGTCGCTAAATTTCTTTTTACACGAGAAAACGGAACTGCTACTCATTAGGTACAGCATGCACTTTCCTGGACTAGAAGACTTCCTTCTAATAGGCGATGCTGTGGTGCGACCGTCACTGTATGCTCCGAATTTAGGTCTTGACCGCTGCCTACATTCTGAAAGCTTCGTTAAGAAGTGCTTCCTCCACAGCTAGCCATTACGTTTGATCCCTATCTAAAATTTTAAGCTGTTTTCCATGGTGACTTCCAAAAAAGTTTACTAGCTTCTTGGCCCTGTCTCGGCTAGATTATTGCAATTCCATTTTGGCTTGGCTACCAAAAAACGGGGCGCTGCAGCTGGTGATAAATATATATCCATAGGTTTGACAGATGCCTTCTTGAAAGAGCTTGGAAGACTGCCGGTTGATCAACGGATACAGAGCAAAGTTGTTACACTGACCCACAAAACTCACCACGGCTTGGCCCTTCATACCTAGCTGAACTGCTTCGCCAGTTTCAGCCTCCTCGTGCCCTTATGTCTTTAATGGACAACACATTTGCTGTTCAGTTGGCAACAGAAGATTTTGCTTTGCAGGCCTAAACTGTGAAACTCACTTCCACAGCCCTTAGGCAACATACTCTTCTGCTGTCAATCATGGTAAATCCTTTCCAGTTGTCCCGAGCTGCTACTTCGGTACTACTCATTACCTCAAATGCTATCCTGGCTCAGCTGTTTTTTTTTCGTTTAAAAAAAAATTAATGTTGGCCAGCGAATGAGTACGGAAAGCACCTTAAGCATGAGTGCACTACACAAAACTCAGCGTACTACCCACATAGTCATTGTGGAGTTACAGAAGGAGATGCACTACACTCCGTTACTCACTACCTCAACTGCTTTCTTGGCTCAGCTATGCATCTCACATTTTCTTTGTTCCATGTGATTGAATCTTATGCCAACCAAATGCCACTCGTGCCTCGAGTTTGCTAAAGGAAAATATTTACCTTAACACACACTTGGCCTTAAGGAACTCAAATGTCTTTATAGGCGCTTACATATAATTCATTTGTATGGCGACCGAAGAGAACCTAATCTCTATCCATATGCCGTAGGGCTCGAGCCCAGGACTTAGGTCATCAAATACACTCACCTTGACCTGAATCATTAAAGGCGAGAATCTTAATCCTGTGCCCAACCAGGACCATCTCTACTACCTGAAGACCAGCCGGGGTAAACGTACTGGAGATTAGCAGTTGAAAAGGCAGCCAGCGATGACGGTTGGATGCTTCAAGGGTCCACCACACAACTTCACGACAGGCATTTGCTCATATCGAAGCACGTGTGTGCACGGGCTTGCCTGTGCGTGCCACAGCGGAACTGCAATGGCAATCGATGTGAATGTAATATTTAATCCTGCTCCACCTACACAAAAAGCAGACGGTGCCTGTATGGTTGTCGCCAAGTTCCCCTTCAACAAAAGAAATTTCACCTCGAAGGCCTCATGAGTTGTGAGGGGAGGGAGGGAGATACCTTTGGGGTAACTGCAGCAGCGCCAGTCAAGTCTCGTTTTCGTGCCGTCGAATTCCTTTTCACGGGTTCATTTTTGTGACGCATGCTGCCGACGCACGGCGGCCGCCACACCTTTGTCACCAGACTCTAGTATAGGGCATCTAGCAGCAGGATCCTGCGAGATTGCTGTGCTAAGATTCGAGGCCTGGCTATGCATAATGATGGGAGGGGGCTTTGACCGTCGCTCAAAGCTTACGACGAGGATTCTTCGAACAGCAGCCTCCGTCCCGATCACGCCTTTCAAGATGTCGATGCCTTGGCACTGCATCTTTATGCCGCGATCGATCGCGAGCCAGCCTCAGTGAACCCCTCAGTAATACCCGGTGCGTGCATCGAAGCACGAGCACCCGGTGTACCGGCACACTGCTGGTCTCAAGAAAAGCAATCGCATAAATAACATTTCAGCCACCAACATGACATGGCAGCCAACCGGCAGGGGCGAGCATGCAGGAACTGGGCATGCTGGGAATCGCATGAGCCAAGGAAGAAAAAAGCCGAGCCCCGCCCCCGAGTCAAGGGGCATACAGAGGTGCCACCGCCCGCGCAGCTGCTACTGCCGCGAGCGGAAGCAGTGGCGGCAGCGGAAGCCTTGGAGGGGGTGCGATGGAGGCTTCGAGAAACTGCAGAAGGCACCACTATAGCAGGGAGCAGCAAACCAGATCGACCAGAGAGCCGCACAGCGAGCGGGCAATGCTGCAGCGGTCGCAGCACCAAGTGACCAGGGGACCACGGAAACAGAGCCGCTATGCGGCGGCCAGGGCAGGTCTGTGACAGCGAGTGGGCGTCAATCCGCTTCTCGGAACAACTCGCTCAAGCACGTTCCGTGCTGGCAGAGAGGGCGGCACGCTCTCGAAGAAGCTTCTGAACCAGGTCGAAGTTCTCCACCGGTACCTGAAGCAGTATACAATACATTACACACAGCCCGAAGTAATGCATCAAGGCAAGATTGCCGCTCACACACCGGCAGCGGCTTAGATCAAATGTCAGCCAAAGATCTGCACAGCAGAACAGTGGTTGCAGTCACGAATCGTCTGAATTTCGTCTAAACCGAAATGAACCAGACGTGATGCAGCAGGACAGGCTGAGCTCAGCTAGAAAGGCACCAGAAGCAAAAAAAAAAACCGAGTCGTCGAGTGCAAAAAAGTAAAGTGCCGGCCATCAGTTATAACCCAAACAGTCATACGTGTAAACTACAGAGCACAGAACGTGTGACAACCACCCACCCACCCCATCCCCCACTACAATTAGAAACAAAAGGCAAAACAGTATTTGGGAGCGGAGAGCGCTTACTCGGGTAAACCAAGCAGGCGCTGAAAGGAGGGAGGCTGCATGAGATCCCATGAGGGAGGTAGCCTTATACTAGTCGTGCCATTTCCTGTCGGTGATTATTTGTCAGAGCTCAACTTACTATATACATTATATATAATAATTATATAAATCATCGCGATATTAAAAAACGAAGTTCAGCTGTTGCATCCTCCTCGAACATGAAACATTTCAATGAAGTCTGTGCAGCCCCGTACGAGCAGGCAGCTGCCTAGGCAGCATGTATTCCCATCAGGACGATCGCCCAATCGGTAGCTAAAAATGGGCAAAACAGAAGTTACATAGATGCTATTGCGATTGGATTTGCGGTTTTCAATGTCTCCAACTGCTTCAATTAAGGAGCTGCTCGTGATCGTCCTGATTTAGCCAAGACGATTGGCAAAAAGCTCTCAGAAGTGAGTGAGTGGATGGACCTGGAGTTTGCCACTCCATAGCACACACACTGCCTTGCAGCTGGGGTAAAGGCATTAAGGGCAACAATTACAATGCTATGCATATGTATGTATGTATGTATGTATGTATGTATGTATGTATGTATGTATGTATGTATGTATGTCTCCTATACTCCTTCGCCTCACGGGACAGATGAAGAATATGCACAAGCCTCATCTGGTTCCCTGTCTGACGTTAGTACTACGTTAGCTCAAGTCAAAATTCCTTAAAAATGTTTTTTTCCAAACACTCTCGCGGAGTAGCTGAGCCTGCCTGTACGTGAGGATGGATATCTTCTCTTGCAATTTGAGCTATCAAAAAAGAAAGCATTTTTCAAAAGAAAGCATTATTCGTCGAGGTGCCTTGGGAAACCTCAATGGTGAGCCGTGGTGGCACACCAGGTGAGGCGGTTGCATTTCACGACCTCGGTCCCGAGGTCGTGGGTTCGAATCCTGCGGTGGGCGATCCTGTATCGTCGTTGCAAGCGGTGGTGATAGCCGTAAAGACTTCTGTCGCAACACAAAAGAGGTAGCTAAATCAGCTAGTATTTATTATATGGGGCCACCTCTAGAGGCCGGAAGTAACCGAAGAGCTCATGCAGCCTGCGCATGCATACTAGTGAGACTGCGTGAAGCTGCTCGACGGACGGACGGGACGGGTAGCAGACAGCCTGCAGCGCCAGAGCGGCTACCCACCCACCCACCCACCCGAGCCACCCACCCACCCGAGCCACGATACCGATTCATTTAAAGCAAGGAGCAAGAAAGTTGTGCACTGCGAATGGCTCCGATAATTGCCAAGCATATTGCCAACACAGCAAGCGTCCGTTGACAGTAGCTGTCGTAATAATTTGCACTGTTACAAACGGGCTGTGACGAGGCTAAAGTCAAACTAAAGCCCCTTGGGCCGCGAATGCAGCACTCGAAGCTGTGCGAGACCGAGTGCCGCCGACTGACAAATAGCAGCAAGGCTGCAGCGAGCACCTCGAAACAGCGAGCGAGTCGCACATGATTGCCTAGTTGCCTCGAAACATGCAGCTACTCTGAGTAGGGGTATTACTATGCCGGCGGCAGAGTACGGCAGCACTAGAAAGTGCCCACATTTTGTCACAACAAGTGCACGTCCATCTGCGCAGACAAGTCTATACCACAGCCACAGAGAGGCAGGAGTGTGCAACACCAGTCACTATATAAGAGTGTACAGCACCGGCAAAAGAAAACCTCACTTTCTAAAAAAAAAAGCTCACTTTCTAAAAAAGCTCACTTTCTTTTAGCTAAAAGAAGACAAGAGTGCAGAGAGGTCTGGTTCGAAGCCCACGGTCCACAATCGAATAATTATTAAACACGTGACCAGTCTGGATCCCATAGGCTGTATGTAGTTTGGGAGCCACTAATAAGCTCTAGGGCGGTCAGAGTCTGGCTTACATAGCATCCCAGCACTTCAATACCGTTGCTACCGTTGAGTCTTAAGTAATCGATCCGTATAAATAAAGACAATGGGGGGAGCTAGCACCACAAGCAGATAGTGCGATGGATGGTAGCACGAGAAAAGAGAAGAAGTGCAGCCCTGCATCAGTCAAGCGGTCCACACAAGTCATCGACGAAGTTGCTAGCTAGGAGTGGTGCGATGTCACCTCGAGGTCACCACATACATTAGCAGGCTGCTAATCACTGCCTTCTGAGGCCCACAGTTTCTGCCCACCGGTGCACCGGTCGGTGCCTTAGACCCCGACCCTTTGCAGAGCCCTGCATAGCTGTGGTCTCGGGTCTGTCTTTAGGACTTGTGGAGGAGCTCACCCTTGACAACGATCAGCCGTCGACCAATAATCAACGGCTGATTGAAGATTGCTTACCCCACTATCGGAAGTGCCGACACCACCACCACCACCACCACGACTAGCAGGTGTACAGCTGAAGAGCTTGCAACGTTGCACTCAAAGTCTGAGCGACACAAAGCCACAATCTCGCAATGCGACGAAGAGAAAGTGAGAAAACTCGATCGCGTCGGAAGGACAGCAGAGGACGTAGGGAAGAAGTAGGAGGCGCATGGCGGCTGGAGAAGGAGAGCCGCCATGCGCCTTCTCGTCCTCCATCGTCATAGCGACAGCGGCGAGAGCAGGGTGCACACCGGCAGCTCCAACCTCTTTGCAGCTTCCGGAAAGGCGACGGGTGAGATACCAGAAGACCGAGACCGACGAGCTGAGACGAGCCACTGGCACAGGCAGCCTCTACATAACGCAGTAGGATGGCTCCGACGAGCCACCGCCTGCTTACGATGTGCGCGCTAGCAGTTGCCGAGGCAGCAAACGCCGCTGCAGCTCTTCTTCGATGCACTACGCTCTTGCCGCCAGGGTCGCCACTCTACGCGAGTCCCCGATACACCAGCCAGCACAACCAGCAGGCTTTGCTACATAACAAAATGTAAAGCGCCTAGAAAGAGATAATAATAAAAATAATAATGCACTTGATAAATAAAGCGCCCTCAGAGAACATCCCACCTGCCTCTGTACCCCTGTATCACTCCGCATCGGTCCTCCTTGCATGTCGGCGCTTCCATACACCACCCTTAATCTTCGTCAAAGACAACCTCCCCCTGTCGGCATCCAGTTTAATGCCAGCCTCATAAAAGTGAGGCAGCTGGAACTGTTTTCAAGTGACATATTTCGAGCCGATACGAAACACAGCTGCAAGCAAAGGTAGATCCGGCGCTGCTTCCGCGAGAGCGCGAGTCAAACAAGTGAAATCCCTGCGCAGGCACCGCATAACGGTGAGTGGTCACGTCGACTCCGGCCACCGCTCATCTACGCTCTGCACAGCCTTGCCCGAGCGTTCGCGTGTCGCCAAGGCAGCATTCCAAGATGTCTGAGCAGTGTGTGTGCGAGGCGTCGAGCACACACGGCCTACCACTAGGGGACCTGCTGGCTACAGTTTATTCGGTGGGCCTGTTAGTAATGTGCTAGACACGATCGCGGATCGTGCGCGTCTGCTTGTCCTCACTGTCCCTCTTCCTCCGCCCTCTCTTTCTCTAGGACTCTGTATTTAATAACCATTTAGTGGCTGGAGTGCTCGATCTACATCTGCTAATACATCTTCGGTCGGCTAAACTCCTGGGATGGGCTGACTACAGTGTCTGCGTATACACGTTAGACCCGCAGTCTTCCCAGCAATGCTCAATGCAGTGGGTCTGGCAGCCATCGAGTGGCGGCGGATCAGCAGCTAGCAACTACGACTCTCCTCTACTCATCCTACCTCTACCACGCACGCGCCCCACACGCGTCCATGGTTGGCAGGTAGAGGGCAGTCTCCACGGGACTCCTGGCTTGACTGCGGCACACTCTCCCCCTACACCACCCTAGTTCTCCAAATGGGCAAGACAAAGCTAAGCACGGGCACGGCGAAAGCCTCGGAATCGCCAGGCTATGCTTGGCCTCCAATTCCGACTGCCGGTCACGGCATTTCCAAGAACATCTACTCCGGCCGATGTCCCACGTCAGACCTGACTTTGTCACCTCAGCCCTTCATCCGTCGTCTGCTACTTCACGGACCCTATTTGAAACAAGTCTTCCTCCTGGTTTATTACAGATCGCTCTCGTGACACTGGCTACTGCTCTCATGAACTATGTCCAACCTTCGGAAGGGGCCTGCAGTCCACTCTCACACCTTTAGTCATTAGTCCCCCTTGGCTGAGCCAGACGCATCAGGTACACAAAATCTACACCCTTCCTCTAGCACATGGTCTGAATTGCTGTTCTCGCTTGTCATCCAACCTATCTCTCTCTCTCTCTTCCATGCGTTTGATACCTCTGAGCACTCCTGTTACAACTGCAAAGCACGCAGCAGTATGCAACTGACGTCACGACCACACATTCAGTCGACTCCTTGATGCACCTTGGGAGTTTACTCTTGAGTCACGGTGTACCACTTTGACTGCCAGCCTTAGGCAAGAGCTTCATTGGAAACGGCCAGTGCCCTTCAAATGCACAATGCAGCTACAAGGGGATATCCATAAGGTTCATTATGAACGACTCGTTGGTGCAGTGCAACGTTGGTATTGGGTCACTTACTCTTTGGTAGTGGTTGGCCCAAGAAGTGGTTGAAGCTTTTGCACGCCCCTTTGACCTTGGAGGATCAGACTAGACGACAGGTCCAGCAAAATATGGCAAGGTCGAGACGGTCACGTGATTGCAAGGCCCAGACTGGCTCAGGAACTTCAGGAGCCGATCTCTCAGATCGGCAAGGTCAAACAGACTAGCCGTGCAGTAGAGCCCTGTCCAGACGGTTGGGAGGATGGGCGCTTTGACTATTCAGCCACTTGAATCCTTGGCATTATCAGGTGCATTATTATTATTATTATAATCCTTAGCCCGAGCAAGCGAGGAAGGGAAGCTAAAATCAAGGACCGGCTGCTCGACGTGGACTGGTTGCAAACTCATCTCTTTTGGGCTGCACAATAAAGTCTAGGTCTCGGCCTGGCGTCAATTGCCGGGTGGATCCAAAACAAAAGCAGCACGATTATCGCTGGCACTTGCAGACCAGAGCAAAAGGCGTGGCCAAATGCAAAATAAAAAAAGAAAAAAAATCAGTCGAAAATTAAAGCTGGAACATTATCGGCATGAGTGGAAAGGCCATCTACTTATTAGTAAATGCTGCACTTTCCACACAACGGCGATTTGCCGGCCTCTCAGTTATGACAGAGCTTTGAAAATACATCATTTGCTCACTACATATTTAGAAAAACGGAGAAACTCGCTGTCAGATGGGCACACGGTGTAATGTTCAAAGCAAGCCCCCCCCCCCCCGTGGGCCTATCCACTGGCCAGCGAGCTCGCAGTGCCGAGGCTCACCAGCGTGTGGTCGCTGTAGTACGTGCTGAGGTAGTAGTCGGACTCTCCTATGTCGACCAGCGGATCGATCATCATTGCAACGATGCCGCACTCATCTGGAATCAGATGTAGTCGATCAGGGCTGGCCTGCATGCTGCAGCATGATCAAGGTACAGTATACGCTACACACAGAAACTGTACAGAGAACAAAGCAGCACAAGGCTCCGATATGCTATTGTGCAACTACATATGGCTTGATGCTTGCTTGCCTACTGGATCCAGGACAGAGCACCGAGTCAGGCTTGAAGAGTGTGCGAGGCCGGCATGCTGTGCTGCCTACCTTGATTTGCCTCCTCCTGCTCTAAGCCAAACCCATGAGATTAGGTGCTACATGAAGCTAAATGGATCCAATAATTAGTCCTATGCTGCTAATAAAGAGAAGCAGTGATGTACAGGTAATTGTAGAACTCAGCTAGGCATCTCAAATGCAGATACTGAAAGCGACTGCACGCACTGTACGGGGTACATCACCACCCCTCCTAGCACCTCAGCAACGAAGTGCACAGACCTATCGACAGAAGCTCATACTTTGGAGGTCGGCAGCTCGGAGGTCAGAGGCTGTCACGCCTGACCCAGGAGAGCTGCCTAGTCAAAGGCTAAGACAGGAAGGGGTGCATATCGCAGGGCACATCTGCAACCGAGACTTCCCGAGAGTGCCCAATTCAAGCCACAAAGGAACTGCGTCTGCGGCAAAGCAAAATCTTGAGACCAGCTTCTTCCGCCAGGCCCCCATTAGCTCACCACCTGACTGCTCGGCCACCGCACCCATCGTGAGGGTCCCTTAGGCACAGCATCACACAGATTTAGGTGTTGCTCCCGGGATCCATTTTAAGTCCATTAATTTTAAGAGTTTATACTCCCCTCTTGCCTCTTGAAGTAATCTCCAACCACAATCTAGGCTTTCATTTCTATGCATTGCTTCCCACTTTCTCTTTGTTGCGTGAGACGAAGTCTGTTGGCTACCGAATGCGTACAGAAAGCCGCTTAGGCTGTGAGTGCGCTATAAAAAAACTCTCTTGTGTAACACCCCCCATGATCTTTATGACTTTGTGGAGTTACAGACGGAGATACATTACATGTAGACGACACACAGCTGGCTCCAATCCTTTCCAGCCTTCCCGCATCGCAAACTATATGAGCTCGCTAATAGCCCACATTGCTGACACAATCGCATTTGGATATCAGCAAACTTGCTCAATTGAATGACGACAAAACCAGTTAAGTAATTGTGGGCAAATCAAATGCTACTACAAAATTCCGGAAAAGTTTAACTTTCCAAATCGGCTCTACGAGAGTATGTCACCTGTAGCCTCTGCCCAGAATCTGGCAGTCTATTTCAAAATTACTGTTCACTCGATGAGCACATCACCTCCACAGTCAAGTCTGGCTACTTCATCCACGTAACTTTGCACAAATTCGGGCTTGCTTACATTTGCACCACAGCCAAGCTAGTCCGTGACATCCCCTCTCGACTTCTGTCACTCGCGACTTGTAGATCTTTTTGCCCGTTCAATACACACAATTGATGCAAAACTCTACAAGGCTTGTAATTCGTGAATGCTGCTGTTGCCACGTTACACCACTTCTCATCGACCTGCATTGGCAACCCATCAAGTGGCACTTCGACTTCAAGATTCAGCCATTCAGCTTGCAGTCCTTCGCTGTTCTCTTGTTCTGGCGTACCTGAATCTGAATCAGTTTTGCTGTGGGTCTTCCATCGAACCACCCGGTCAACCGGCTCGCTCTGATCGATTCCTAGTTTCAAATCCCTAGGAGACAATGTCTTCAGTTCCTATGCCCCTAAACTTGGAACTCACTGTCGGCAGATAACACATCTCCTGACTTGAAAACATTCAAACAGAAGTTGAAACCTTCTGCATGTCCCACTGTTGCCCTTGCTTGAGTGAATCTAGAAGCCATCTAGTGCATGCCAACGAACTCGATGCCCTAATAACGGTGAGTAGCATTACGTCTGAAATGCTGTAGGTGAGGCGGTCTGCTTGCTGCGCTCACAGGCGCCGAACCAGCATTTATCAGCTGAGCACGTCCACCCACCCCCATATCGCCCCAGCAATCGGCGTAATTTTTTTTGGTTCTCGTTAGGGCAACCGTCTGAGGAGGCCGGCCAATGCCCTTTCCTAGCAAAGACCCCTGCAAGACCTACCCAAAGGCCAGACTTGCTCGGTCTCCTGACCGGTGCCCCATCAGTATCCAGCTGCCCACCGGAAGCTGGAGCATAAGCTCTTTCGGTGGGCGGACTGGTGGTACTGCCCAAGGTCTCAAACCGAATGCGTCGGTGAACGGGTACTGGAAAGCAGGTGCTTTGACTTCGAGCGGCACACACCCACGCGTCACTTTTACCTAGTGCATCCTATCGGTCAGATACCTAAGAACTGATCGTTGGCTGCCTTTATGGACAGGCAGCATGCCATGCCGCTGGAGGTCAACGTCGATTGGACGTCCTCCAGCATCGATTGGAGGTCAGCGGAGCAAAGCACGAGTCTCGTGACCTGGCAGCGCATGCAGACGATGACAGCGATTGGGGCCAGACAGGCATTGGCGAGAACTCAACAACAGAGCATGCCAAACAGAATACAGCTGCTTACCAAACCCGAGGCCGACTGGGAAGCCGCCAATCTTGATCATCTTCCATTGCTCTTTGGTATTGAACAGCGACCCCGGAGGGAACCTGCATAGTTTCGAAGTTCGGATGAACGAAGGTTATACAAGTGCTGCCGACAGAAAAGCACAGCGCCCCACAGTGACAGCAGCAGCCTGAACCGATCGGTACTGGGTATACAGCAGCCAATCCACGGATACAAGGTGCCAGGTCGAGAGTTATAAATGCGGTTCACCGAAAGATAATCTCTAGAACTCCCATGAAAATAATAATTACACAACTGAATACTATTACACCGCCCAAAAAGCTGCTATCGAATCTTTGCAGTCAAGAACTACTCACAATCTGTTTCCAAATCAACGGCATCGGCCCGGCTCGACCATCTTAATCCGGGGCCATAGAAACACTTCGCCACAATCCGAAATGAGAAGGAGGAGGAGGATTACACAAACTCGACGAGCCTGGGCACAGCACCTAGAGGCGGCGCAGCAGCAGCGCCGGGGGGGGGGGGGGGGTGTGTGTGCCTGATTGCAGACAGCTGACACAGGGGGAGACCAGCTGGCCGAGCAGTCACGTGAGCAGTCACGTGTGGCACTCACTTCTGCAGCGCGCACGAGTCGAGCACGAGCGAAATGTCATCATCGACGACGATGAACATGAAGAATGCTTCATCCTTGCATCGATGGTGACCGTTGTACAGCACCGACAGGCCGTCGCCGGGCGAGTCGTCGGCTGCTGAAGAGGAGGTTGCCGTCGCATCCGCTGAGTAGAACATGAGATCGAGCAAAGGCACGCACAGCGAGCCTAGCACGTCCGGGTCCATGCTGGCCACGCAGAACGTCCCGGCGAGCGCCGAGAACGGCCTCGTGATGGGCCGAGGCGAGTCGTGCCACTTGTCCAGAGGCGGGCGAACGAGATCTGGCGGCACATCGACAGGCGAGCTGCTCGTGGAGCGCTCCATCGTGATGTGGAAGTAGGCGGCGAGCACGTGACAGGTCTCCTGCAGCTGCTGCTCCTTGACCTGCACAGCCCGGGACATGTCTTCCGTGCGCAAGCACTCTGACCGAACGAAGCACGCCGCGGGGAGAGAGAGAGAGAGAAGAGAGAGAGAGAAAAGGGGAAAGGGGCAGGTGAAGAGGGAAGACACCAGGCTGCTGCCAGGAACGACAGCCCGAGCAGATCCACCACCCCACTACCCTTCCCTCCACTACTTCCACTCCCCCCCCCACTCCATCACTGTGAATCCACGAGTTTGAGCTGCAGAAGAAGCAGTAGCAGCAGCGCTGCACTTCGGCGGTTGCTGAGATGACTGCTGAGCACAGGTCCATTCGCAGAGTGACTAGGTACACGGCTTAGGCAGAGTGATGCAGTGAGACAGAAATCCGAAAGCCTAATCCTCTGCAAATCAGATTAGCCTAAAGCCTAAATCCTCCGAATCAAATCAGAAATTGGAAAGCCCTTCCAAATTGGCTCGGCCAGCCTAAGGTCTCTGGCCTCGGCAAAGAATCTGGGTGTCCTTTTCCAAAACTACATGTCACTAGATGAGCACACACAGCTTTGCTGACAAGTCTGCCGACTTTCATCTAGGTAACTTTACAAATAACTCCGACTTGCTTACATTAGGACACCACAGCCAAGCTAATCCATGCATTCGAGACATCCCATCTCGACTAGTGTTACTGACTACTTAAATAAATAATAATAAATACTAGCTGATTTAACAGCCTCTTTTTGTATAGCGACAGAAGAGCCTTTACGGCTATCACCACCGCTTGCAGTTGCGATAAAGGATCTCTCATCACAGGATTCGAACCACAACCTCGGGGCCGGGGTCGTGAAAAGCAACCACCTTACCTAGTGAGCCATTACTTGTAGGTCCTCGTGAGCGCTCAATAATACGCTTACAGTTGGTGCAAAACTCTGCAGCAAGGCTTGTCAGTCGAGAGCATCCAAAGTTGCAACATTACACCAGTTCTTACCAACCTGCATTAGCTATCTATCACGCAGCATGACGACTTCAATTATTCAGTCATTCACCAACTTCCTTTCCCTCTTGCACCATCCTTATCAAGTACATTATTATTATTAGCTCTCTTCCACGGAGGACTCTCGTGGTCTGCCCCATCAAACTTCAAATATCTTGGAGACCAATTGTTGTGCTCCCACAGCCTAGAGCTCACTACCGACCGACATTAGGTCATCTCCTGACCTGACGACATTCAAAAAAGAAACTAAAAACCTAACTGCTCCTTACAACCTTTGCTTAGTCAGAGCGAATTGTCTTTTGTGTCCCCGTGTTTTCTGAAACTGTGCACGTTGAGTCTAACCAATTGACACGCCTCATTGCCAGCAAATGCAAACTACCTCGAAAGAGACTTGTTTCCCTTGGACTGCTATATACATTTTGCATTATTATTATTATTATTATTATCATTATTACTGTGTGTGCATGCTTATACGTGCTGATAGAGCACATTGTATCGCTAAAAATTGACGCTTCATTTGCAGCATAAGTAACGTGCCTAACAAGAGATTTCGTTCTCTAGGGTTGCTATATAAATGCTTTAATATTCTTCTTCTCATTATTATTATCATCATGTGGAATACGCATCCAATAAGTACTTAATGGATCACTACAATCCGGAAGTTCACCAGCTAATGCTAATGCCTACCCAGCATGCAGCAGCAGTGCAGCTAGAACATTTCCGGGGCAAGCACATGGAATGGAAATGTGGCCTCCACCAAAGGTGGGCAGGTACATAGAGAACACGAGACCTGGGCACATAGCAAGGGATGTGACCCCATAGTGCCGTAGAAGACTTCGGTTCATAAATGATATTTTTGGAAGTCGTCAGTGCATTGTCACGATAGTAAAACCGGTACAGTGACTGCATCACAACATATGTATACACAAATACAAAGTAATACACGCAATAGATCAGAACTCGCGAGTAATCTGGTCATGGGTTTAGGGTGTGCCCCTCGCATTGCAGCACTGGAGGCAGGCACACATTTGCCAATTTCCTGCAGCACGTAGATCGCATAGACAACACCAGTAGATAGCTTACCAGAACGTAGTCAGTCTGATAGGTCGATATACAATAAACGGATACGTTGTTGTCAGCCAGTGGAATAATGATTGACTTGGCAATTTTCGATATGCCTGACACCTGTCTAGTGTCTGCATCTGGCCCTGCTGAGACCACAAGGGGCCGCCATATTTCCTTCACCGTACGAATACTGCTGTGTACTGGCATGACTGCAACGCATGGGGTCACACTAGACGTCACACGACAGGCGGTCGCAGCACAGCGCCCTCAGGCTAACATGTCTAAGAGAACATGATATAATAATATAATGAATAATAATAATGCAATTTGCATAGCACCCTCAGAGAACTTAATCTATATCTAGACACTTGATATAAGCTAAAATCAAACGCTGGATAGATACGATCACAAATAAAGATGGCCGGCAGAGTAAAAGAGAGATAAATTAAGGTAAGAGAGAGAAAAGAGCAGGCATGAGAGAGCATGCCGGGGGCGGCATCGTGTAGCTCACGTGACCACCTGCCGATCGGTGCAGGCTGCCAGCACGCAGGCTCAGGGTGATCTGATCCCGGCGAGCGCAGGAGCAGTGCCATCTGGTGGGCCAAGGCCTGGGAGCATGCTCTCCCTCTCCTGATGCCCCACCCACCGGCCAGCGTGGCCAACGTTCGCAAACTGCACACACGTGTGACCGTGCGGGGAGTGCTGAAGGTCACTGGGGTCGTCCAAGCTTGGGATTTGACTCAATTTGCAGACCCGCTAGCTGTACACTAATAATAATAATAATAATAATACATTTGTTATGGTGCCCTCGGAGAACTCAAATCTCTTTCTAGGCACTCTAAATTTCCTGCAAAGGAAGCATGATCGAATGGTTAGCGGTAGCATGCGCAATGACAACAAGCATAATGTGGTTAGGGGTAACACGCACAGGGTCAGCATGCAAATGTGGTTAGTCGCAGCATGCACAGTGTCAGCAGGCATAAGCACACAAAGGACAAATCACGTGGACCCACTAAATGCTGTGATAAATAAATAATTATAATAATAACAACACACTTGATAAAACGCCCTAAGAGAACTCAATCTCTTTCTAGGCGCTTTACATTTGCTGCAAAGGAAAAACGATCGGATGGTTACTGGTAGCATGCTCGATAGACAGCAAGAATAACATGGTTAGGGGTGATATGCACAGGGTCAGTATGCAAGTACGGTTAGTGGCAGCATACGAAGTGTTAGCATGCAAAAGCAAATAAAGGACGAATCACAGGGACCCACTAAATGCTGCGATAAATAGATACGTTTTTAATTTCTTTTTAAATGTGGTTAAGTCAGGGGATATTGTGATGCAAGTCGGGAGTGAGTTCCAAGCTTTGGGAGCATACGAACTAAAGGTGTGGTCTCCAAAGGATTTGAGGTTTGTACGAGTTATAGGTAAACTGTTAGATTCCGAAAAGCAGGTGGTACGACGCTCAGCCTGGTTGGGAGTGGATCTGATAGGTAGGCAGGAGTCAAAGAATGAAGGGACCTGAAAGTGAGTGACCAAACCTTGAAGTCGTTGCATTGCTTGACTGGCAGCCAGTGCTGGTCGGCAAGAAGTGGTATGATGTGGCAATTGCGACGCCCACGATAGACAAGCCTAGCTGCCGAGTTTTACACCAGCTGTAGCATCTTTAAACGATTTCTTGAATTTTGACTTAATAAGAGGTATCTTTTAGTGATGCGGAATGAGACCAGAGACTACAATGAGCTGTTCCTTATATGTTAATTACTGTATGGTAAACAAGCAGTTGCATAGCCCAGCGCAAGTGTTAACAGAGAAACCCTCACAGGCACACAAGTATGATCTATTTCTAAAGAGAACATAGGAATTTTCAAGAACTTGCAGACCTTGGTACATATTGGTTTTGGACTTTTTCGACATGCAATTGACAAGCGCTACTGCTTACAAGTACTGTGGCTGCTAATAAACTCATGCTTAGGTATCAGGAAAAAAATGTGAGCACTGGGGACCAAGGAGTACTACCGGTCATCTCGGTTTGACAGTAAACATGTGGGTGGAGAATGCAAAATAAATTAGATTATTAAAGCATAAAAGCCCTTAAACTCATACATAATGCAGCAAGTGAGTTGATGCATTATTAGGACAGAGTATGGCAATAATTGTATAATTTTATAATGAACTTGTGCTCATGTTGACAGCAGTAACTGAATTTAGCAACAGACAGGGTAAGTGTACAGGTGGGCTAAAACCATCATAACAAGCAATTAAATCCCACTTATAGGTCTCTAGCAACGATCCAAATTGAATGCTGAAGCATATGGAATGCCAGGCCGCAGAACGATTCAGAACTGCTCCCAAGTCTGCTAGCAGGCCATAAAAAGGTAGCTTACTAAATGCGTTTTTGGCAAGATTACTGCTACAGCTCACTGTTTTTGGTCAAACGAGTTTCCGTTCTCTATGTCGACAGGTACAGCTTCTTAATCAAAAGAGAGAGAAAAGAAGCAACAGACGCAGCAGCAGACTCAGCAGCAGACTCAGCAGCAGACTCAGCAGCAGACTCAGCAGCAGACTCAGCAGCAGACTCAGCAGCAGACTCAGCAGCAGACGCAGCAGCAGCAGCAGCAGCAGCAGCAGCAGACGCAGCAGCAGCAGACGCAGCAGCAGCAGACGCAGCAGCAGCAGACGCAGCAGCAGCAGACGCAGCAGCAGCAGACGCAGCAGCAGCAGCAGCAGCAGCAGCAGCAGCAGCAGCAGCAGCAGCAGCAGCAGACGCAGCAGCAGCAGCAGCAGCAGCAGCACGCAGCAGCAGCAGACGCAGCAGCAGCAGACGCAGCAGCAGCAGACGCAGCAGCAGCAGACGCAGCAGCAGCAGACGCAGCAGCAGCAGACGCAGCAGCAGCAGACGCAGCAGCAGCAGCAGAGCAGCAGCAGCAGACGCAGCAGCAGCAGACGCAGCAGCAGCAGACGCAGCAGCAGCAGACGCAGCAGCAGCAGACGCAGCAGCAGCAGACGCAGCAGCAGCAGACGCAGCAGCAGCAGACGCAGCAGCAGCAGACGCAGCAGCAGCAGACGCAGCAGCAGCAGACGCAGCAGCAGCAGACGCAGCAGCAGCAGACGCAGCAGCAGCAGCCGCAGCAGCAGCAGCAGCAGCAGACGCAGCAGCAGCAGCAGACGCAGAGCAGCAGCAGCAGCAGCAGACGCAGCAGCAGCAGACGCAGCAGCAGCAGACGCAGCAGCAGCAGACGCAGCAGCAGCAGACGCAGCAGCAGCAGACGCAGCAGCAGCAGACGCAGCAGCAGACGCAGTAGCAGACGCAGTAGCAGACGCAGTAGCAGACGCAGTAGCCTTGTCGCCGACTGACTAGGCATGAGTCGAGAGTGCTTGCACGTCACGTGTCACGTGTCAGTGCCACAGGCTGTGGCAGCTGCTGCTGGCCTTGCAGGAGGCCAAAGGTAAGAGACGGCATGCTTTGCAAGCAGAAGCACCCTCAGAAGTCAAGCCTTCACCAGTAGCACCACGTCATAAAGTAATGCGAAGGTGAAGCTGATTCGCATGCACATTCACATACGGAGGCAGAAGAGCCTTGGCGGCCGTCTCACTTCCACTTGCAGCGTGCAATGAGGAGTCGTCTCCACTGCGGCTCGAAACTAAGACTCGCTGTGCACGAAGTGCGAGCCACTCCTAGGCTACGACTGACAGTTCGGAGGGCCACCAGTCGACATCAATCACTAAGCACGCGTTCGAGGGCAGTGTACATGAGAGGCTGCATAGCAGCAGCGGTCAGCACCGCACAGTCAAGCCAGTCTGGAGAGACGAGCAGACGATGCGAGCAAGTGCCGCTCGCTCTACGTCAGACACCCTTCCTTCTTCGCACGGCAGTCCGCCGGTCTGCGCTGTACTTGCTCATGCTGCTGTGATGCTGCTGCCATGCAGTTAGGTGCCTATAGTTGGTGCAAAACTCGGCAGCTCTGGGTTAATATGTCGTGAACGCCACAAAAGGTGGCGGCATTCCATCATTTCTCATCGACCTGCACTGGCTCCCAATCACGCAGCCAGCCTATCGACTTAAAAGGTTTTGCCCCTCATTTTTAGGTCCCGTCCTCCTCCTCTTGCTCCGGCACTCCGCTAAGCAAACCAATCAGGACGCTACCTGAACCTCATCGAACGACCAGCTTTTCTGACTAGAGCTGTTTAGCCGTGCCTCCCACAAACCTCAAATCCTTTAGAGACCCTGCCTTCAGTTCCCAAGCATGCTCCTAAAGCATGGAGCTCCCTCCTGACTGAGGTCACGACATCCCCTCCCCTAACAGGACATTTTAAATGGAAGCTAAAAGGTTCACCTGTTCCTCACATCTGTTGGCTACCGAATGCCTACCGAAAGCCGCTTAGGCTGTGAGTGCGCTATACAAAACTCTCCTGCGTAACACCCACATGGTCTTTATGACTTTGTGGAGTTACAGACGGAGATACATACATACATACATACATACATACATACATACATACATACATACATACATACATACATACATACATACATACATACATACATACATACATCATTTGCTGGGTCCGTATGAATAGCCTGGCATTGTGTGCTCACGAGTGCTGACCCTGGCACGTTATCACTACCCAATGGGCATGCTTCCTTTGTAGTGTAAAGTGCCTATAAAGAGATTTAGTTATCTTAGGGCATTACACAGATGTCTGGCTACTCCTATTTCTGCAGCCTTCGCCCCCGGAGGAGAACTCGAGCTTGCAGCAGGAGACTGAGCAGGAGTCTGGTAGGGGGGGAGGGAGTACATGGTGGGCAGAGTTCACCAGCGGCTGATATTTGATACTGCATGTCAATTACAGACGGTGAATTGGAGAAGCCAGCCAGCCGGTGCCACCTAGAGCAGGTCTGCAAGGTAAGTAACAATCCCGGCTCTGGAGCAGATGTCTAATGCACAAGATAGATCAAAACCAGGACATGGCTGCAGCTAGCCAAAGGCCTCCAGCTGTCAAAACGTACAGCTTGTTGAAACCACGGCAGCTTGGATGCCAGACACATCAACCTCCCTCCACATCCCACACATTCCCCAGCCTTCCACCTTCCCAACCACCTTCACTGCAGGTATGCTCCCCCCATCATAGCTCAGAGCTTAAACAGGCTTTTCAGAAGCCAAGGGTGTAGTAACTGCGTGTGCTTGGTGGAGGGGGCACTGAATGATGGTCCCTCTAGCCTGTTCTGAATGTACAACGTGGTATTGCTTCCACACCGAATACAAACGACTGCAGCTCACCAGGTCAAACATAACTCTCGAGTATCTTCTCAGCTCGAAACAAATCAGCATCTGTTCCTGCCGGAGTCGGGCAGCAGCTCTAAAATGCCAGCATCATTAGCCCGAAGGGCATGAGTCCCAATCTTTGTTTCCTCTCTGGCAATCTAGAAATCTAGAAGCAGTAGCCTTGATATGGGGGACGGGGAGGAGTTGAAGCCTGATTCGACGAAGCCGAAAGGACATAAGGAAAAAGACATCTCTCCAGCTCCCAAGACTGCAGCTACAGCTTCAGTCAACCACTCCCACGATCTGTCCAGCCTGCAGAGTCACACTGCCGGTCATCATCCTTAAGGTCATTGTACACGGACCTTTTAAGCTCATCGTCAGCAGGCTTTTCGTCAGTATTTCATGCTCGCCAGTATTGTGATATTGATATTGATTATTATTATTCGATTTTATTGATTGATTTGATAGGGTTGAGATTTTGACAGATTCATGCTCGCCAGCATTGCAATACCTCAGTGAGGTGGCCATGCCCCTCCCCACACACTGCAGGTCTTAAGCCTGTGCAGTAACTTTGCAGCTAGGCTTGGCATACAGGGCATAACAGCCCATAGGTAAGGTGCTTGCTCTCGACGACCGAGGTCGGGGGTTCGAACCCTGCAGTGGACGATCCTTTCTTGCCAATCCCAAACGATGGCGAAAAATATTTTTTGCTTGTCGTTAGGGTGGCAGTTGCCTTGATTGCACCACTTCTCAGCAACTTGCACTGGCTCCACGTCAAGCAACATATCAAGGTTCTGTAGCTCACTTTTAGGTCTATTGATTCTCTTGCTCCAGCCTACATATCCAAACTACTTCCAAATTAGGCAAGGCATTGCACAACCCGAACTTCCGTCTGACTCATCGTTTAAAATACATGTTAAGCAAAAGACGCATCTGTTACTAAAAGCATTTTCGGGGTCTGTGTGACCTATACGTGCTGACACGGTTCTTGCTGCCACTAACCACATTACCATCTGTACAGCATGTCTACAGTGAATAGAAAGAGAAAGTGCCTAAAAAAGGTGCTCTACAAATGCACTATTGTTTTTATTATTATAATCATCAAGCTATGCACAACGTGGATACACCACTGAGGTAGAATATCACAATTCGTTGGAGACCAATAATCAAGCTGTTTTTTGCAAAATAATAATAATATAATAATAATAATAATAATGCACTTGATAAAGTGCCCTCAGAGAACGTAATCTCTTTCTAGGCCCTTTACATTTGCTGCAAAGGGAAACGCGATTGAATCGTGAGTAATATCATGCTCGATAAACAAACATCATGAATAACATGGTTAGGGGTGACATGCACAGGGTCAGCATGCAAATGTGGCTAGTGGCAGCATGGACAGTGTCAGCATGCATAAGCACATGAAGGACGAATCACAGGAACCCACTAAATGCTGTCCTAAATAGGTGTGTTTTTAAGATCTTTTTAAATGTCGTCAAGTCAGGGGATGTTCCGACGAAAGTCTGGAGTCGGGAGGGAGTTCCAGGCTTTGGGAGCATGCGAACTAAATGCACGGTCTCCAAAGGATTTGAGGTTTGTACGAGGTATTGGTAAACTGTTGGATTCCGAAAAGCAGGTGGTACGGCCTAGTGGGGGAGTAGATCTGAGACAGGCTGGAGCCAAAGAATGAAGTGACCTAAAAGTGAGCGACAAAACCTTGAAGTCGATCCTTTGCTTGACTGGTAGCCAGTGCAGGTCGGCGAGAAGTGGTGTGATGTGGCAACTGCGCAGCTCACGACAGACAAGCCTAGCTGCAGAGTTTTGCACCAGCTGTAATCGCCTGATTGCACATGCCGGTAGGCCAGCATGCAGTGAGTTACAGGGATGTCACAAATGCATGGACCAACTTAGACGTGGTATCCTTATCTAAACAAGCCCGAATTTTAGCTATGTTGTGTAGCTGAAAGTAGGCAGACTTGACTGTGGAGCTGATGTGGTCGTCCAACGAGAGGTCACTTTGGAATATGACACCTAGATTTCGAGCTGATTCAACAGGAGATATGCTGGCAGAGCCAATTTTGAGCGTCAGCCATTCCAATTTCTGAATCGCACTGGGTTTGCCCATAACTAGTAAGTTAGTTTTATCATCGTTAAGTTTTAGAAAATTTGCTGCTGTCCATGAGCGGATGTCCTCAATACATGCAGCAAGTGAGTTGAGCGAATTCGAGGTGCTCGAAGGCTGGGAGGGATCAAAGCAAAGGTACAACTGAGTGTCATCCGCATAGAAGTGAAAGCTTAGATTGTGCTTGGCAATCACATCAGCAAGAGGCAGAGTATAAACCGTGAAAAGAACCGGACCTAGCACGAAGCCCTGAGGTACCCCATATTTCAGAGGTACTTCAGATGATCTTTGTCCATTCACATCAATACTCTGGAGTCTCCCACTGAGATAGGACCTGAACCACTGCAGAGCAGTGCCAGTGATGCCCAGGCAAGATGAGAGTCGCACTAGAAGAACTTTGTGATCGATGGTATCAAAAGCTGCCGAAAGATCGAGCAAAACAAGCAGAGATACTCTACCCATGTCTGCATTCCTAAGTAGGTCGTTGTATAACCTAAGCAATGCTGACTCTGTGGAGTGATTAGCTCTAAAGCCAGACTGGAACTTACTAGCAAGGTTTGAAGTTTCAATATATGAGTTGAGCTGGTCCGCCACGACCAATTCCAGTGTCTTTGATAGGAATGGTAGAAGGGAGACTGGGCGGTAGTTGCTTAAGTTCTCTTGGTCTAGTGTCGCTTTCTTGAGAAGTGGCCTGACTACAGCTTTTTTGAAAGGTGCTGGGACATGACCTGAGGCTAATGACATATTAATGATGTTAGTTATGCATGGCAGCAGCAGATCAATGCAACGTAGGAGCAGGACAGTGGGAATAGGGTCCAGAGGACTTGTTGTCTTCTTTGATTGGGATATGAACTTCAGGACGAGATCACTAGTGACCTGCTTAAATGTAGACATGGAGGTGCAGCCAGGAATAGGGGAACAGCATTCTAGGGGGATGTTGTCATCGCAGGGATGGACTCCCTGGTCTTGTCAATCTTCTGCACAAATAATCCAGAGAAGCGATCGGCTAGACCATCACAAGAATCATCAGTTGAGGAGCTAATCTGGGAGCGGTTGAGGAGATGGTTGATCGTCGACATCAGCATTTTTGGATTGTGCATCTCTGATTCGACAATGTTTTTATAAAAGCTAGACTTGGTCTTTGCTAGGATCGATTAGTATGACCTACAGTAGTCTTCATATGCCTGGCGATGGACAGTCAGTCCTGATCTTTGGTATGTTTTTTCAAGCTTGCGCTTATTTTGAATATTATTATTAAGATTATTATTGCTTCTCAGCATCAAGAATGACAAGCATAGTTTGTTTAATGGCCTACACAATGTAGTGCAGTATAATATGCCAAACAGTAGAATAAGCAAGTCCTTAACCCATCTGTTGGTCCATAAAAACCTGGAAGGAATACCCGAGCATTAGTCATTTCCAGACAGTACAGAGCAGAAGCACCACCAAAACAGCAGTTTCAGAACATAGCATTATAGAAATCAAGTCAACAGTCAAGGTCATTGTCCAGAGGATTTTCGTCTTTTTCGTCAGGCGTTTTACGCTCAGGAGGTGAGGCACTTTCAGTGAGGCGGCATCCGTTTGTAGGTCTTAAGCCTACTTTCAGCTACAACATTACTACAATTTGGGCTTGCTTAGACAGGGAGGAATACTAAATCCAAACTAGGTCCATGAATTTGTGAATCCCGTATCGACTTCTATAACTCACTGCTTTGTAATCAACCTCTAGTAAAAGGGATTAAGGCCCATGGAATAGGATATCGTTTTATGCTGACAATACTCAGCTGTATTTGTCATTCAAACCGTCGGAATCTGCTGCAGCAACTGATAAACTGAATGCTTGCCTTGCCGACATTCGATCCTGATGTTGGAAAACTTCTTGAAACTAAATGACAATAAAACCCAACTGCTGCTCATAGGACACCCTAAGCGTGTGGATGGGTTAAAAGGCTTTGCTCTTCTAATAGGTGATGCTGTTATGCAACCACCACTGCATGCTCGAAATTTAGGTGTCGTTTTTGACAGTGGCCTAAATTTTAAAAGCGTCATTTTCAGAACACTGCATCTACAGCTAGCCATCACGACCGATAACTATCCAAGATTAGAAGCTGTCTTCCACAGTGGCTTGCAAGCAATTTAACTAGCTCCTCAGTTCTGCCTCGGTTTGATTACTGTAATTCCCTTTTGGCTGGGCTACCAGAAAAAGCTACTTGGCCACTGCAGCTGGCTATGAATATGGCTGCAAGGCTAGTCTTCAAGTCCCAAAGATTTGAGCACGTGTCTCCTTTGCTAAAAGAGCTATTATGGGTCTCGGTTGATCAACGGACACAGAGCAAAGTTCTTAGGCTGATCCACAAGGCCCGCCACGGCTTGGCTTCTCCGAGCTGAACTGAACCGAGCTGAACTGCTGCTCCAGTTGCAGCCACCTCGTGCCTTCAGGTCCTGTATGGATAATAAATTAGCTGTTCCCTTCCTCTGCTTAAAGACAGTTGGCGACAGAAGCTTTAGCTTTGCGGGTCCTAGACTGTGGAACTCGCTTCCACAATTCTTACGTAACGACAACTACTCTCCTGCTGCCGACTATGGCTCATCTTTCCCAGGGGTCCTGAGCTGCTACTTCCATGCTACTCACTACCTCAACTGCTCTCCCAACTCTGCTTTGCTTCCCACTTTCTATTTGTTGTGTGAGATGAAGTCTGTTGGCTAGCGAATGTGTACCGAAAGCTGCTTAGGCTGCGAGTGCGCTATACAAAACTCTCCTGCGTAACACCCACATGGTCTTTATGGTTTTGTGGAGTTACAGCCGGAGATACATTACATTACTGCTTGCTGATCAGGGGCCCATAGTTGGTGCAAAACCCAGTAGCTATGCTTTTACTGATTTTTGCACTGAATGATTGATGCTGACTGCACCCCCAGTTTTAACAAGCTGCTCAAAAATCTGCATGCATGCCTACTTCTTGTATACAACAGCACAAATTATGCATCAAATCTGTCAAGAATAGGTCATTCAAGGAATATGTATGCTTGCAGATTATTCATGAAGACAGTACGGCATCCAGAGTGACAGGCTCTGCAGTATTTTAAAAAAACCCTTCGAACTCTGAGCCCACAATCATCCGAGTATGAGTGGACCTATACAAAGCCAATAAGTCAATGATCATTTGAAACTCTAATTTAGGCACTAAGAAATAATCACTGGATATATGATGCATGCAATAGACGCCGTTTAAGAAAAAACGATAGACAAACCAAGGACATCTTGCAGATCAAATAGCAGGCAGGATAGAGAGGTTGCTGGGGCAGCAACACGGGTTGCAGCAGCAGCAGCAGCTTGACCCTGACCTTCCTGAGCCGATTCATCTAGCACGATGGTGTAGTCGTCGCACGTCTTCGTAAAACTGAAGAACCTGTTCGTCAGCAAGTGATAGAGCAAACAATAGTAGCAGCAGCAGGAGAGCAGGAGAGCAGGGAGCATGAAGAGGGAGGGATGCACAGGGCTGCTACTGCTGCTGCCGCCGCCACTATCACATGCAGCTGCAGAATGAACCCCGTGCATAGCGGTGCATGCCACAGCTACCGGGTGAGAACGATCACAACAGCTGCAAGAAAACCAAGGCTAAACAGGACAAACTCGCTGAATCATGACGAACTGATCGGAGAGGCTACTGCTGGCAGACTACTCAGGGGGATAGCATATGCCTCATATTCAGAGCTTCGAAGCAGCGACATTGATGCCACTCCCGCAGCTGCTGATTTGCCACGGGCAGAATAGATGAGAGCAGAAGCTGAGAGTAGAATGAATATGCAGCTCAGGAGAATGCAGCGTCTGCCGGTGTGCAACCTGTTCATGCTGCTCACGTACCGCTGCTTGATCTTGACCGTGTCTGCTGCTAAAGCTGAGAAGCAGACAGTCAAGCAGCAGCCGTTAAAAGTGTTCAAAGTTGGCCAAAGACTCAGTGCTGGTTAGGCGGAGGTCGGGCATTGGACGATGACTAGACAAAAATCTGACAGCACCTTTATTTCCACAGACACGATATCACCTTGAGATTTTCACTGCTGCTACATGGTACGAGCCGTGATGGCACACTAGGTAAGGCGGTTGCTTTTCACAACCTCGGTCCCGAGGTCATGGGCTTGAATCCTGTGGTGGGCGATTCTTCATCGCCACTGTAAGCGGCTGTAATAGCCATAAAGGCTCTTCTGTCGCTTTACAAAAGAGGCTGTTAAATCAGCTGGTATTTTTATTTTTACAGCTCCTCGTGCATTCAGGTCATGCATGTATGGACAATAAATTAGCTGCTCCATTCTCCTGCTTAAAGACCGTTGGCGACAGAAGCTTTAGCTCTGCAGTTCCTAGGCTGTGGAACTCGCTTCCACAATTCTTACGCAACGACAACTACTCTCCTGCTGCTGACTATGGCTCATCCTTTCCAGGGGTCCTGAGCTACTACTTCCATGCTACTCACTACCTCAACTGCTCTCCCAACTCTGCTTTGCTTCCCACTTTCTATTTGCTGTGTGAGTTGAAGTCTGTTGGCTACCGAATGCATACCGAAAGCTGCTCAGGCTGTGAGTGCACTATACAAAACTCTACTGCATAGCACCCACTTAGCCTTTGTAGAGTTGCAGATGGAGATGCATTACATTACAGCAGTCAATGTGTCATGCGTCATGTGACATTCGAGGTTATACTACAGTCAAGTCACCTTTGCATAACCTGAAATGTTCTTAACTTGACCAGATAAAAGTCTCAATTGTCTCTGGACTCTCTGCTTTGCCCGGAAGTAAGACCATGCCTGAGCTCCTCACGATTTTAACTTTTTTTTCTTCTCTTCCTTGCACTCCCTTCTTACTTACCTACTGCTGGACAACTGTTTGCTGCCACTCTATATTTATTCCAGACCTTTAATTCTCATCTAGGGACCAGCACAATATTCATATACAGGGGGCAAGACCCGAAAACTGATGAAAAGTTACGGCCACAGTTGTTATGTTGATTATACGACTAGAGCTCAATGGTTGCACATTAAGGGGAAATAGAATATAATTTCGTCGTTGATGACGGTTGGGAGGCACAGGAATAGGCAGGCCCGGGTCGCAGCCTCACCCACTATAGGGGCGGGAGGGGGACACACACACACACACACACACACACACACACACACACACACACACACACACACACACACACACACACACACACACATATATATATGTATATATATATATATATATATATATATATATATATATATATATATGTGTGTGTATATATATATATATATATAATGTCCCCTTCCCCTCCGGCTCCACCGGTGCCGGCCGAGTCCGGCAGACCGCATGCCAAACTATTATAGTCGTTATTTTATGGCTTATCCCTGTGCCCAATGGGGTTAGGATACCTCAGCAGCTGCCACGACCAGCCATGCACTTAGCGCAGTGAATTTGAGATGTGCTTCAGTTTGCACGGCACTACGCATTAGCGCGTTTGCGAACGAAGTCGAGCGAGAGACCGGCGACGAAGCGCCATTGCACGACGACGCCGCACAACAACCGACAGCCCTTCCCTCAAACCGCATCTGGCGGTTGGAACCCTTCTCCTCGGGGCGCCAGCGAGCGGTTAAAGGACGCCGTTGGCGTAGGCAGCGGTACGCCAACCCCTACGGCCGCGGGCTCGCCAGGGGGTGGGCGCGGTAGCCGGCCGGCCCCCACGCACGGCCCACGCTTCCCGGGCGTGAGATGGGCCAGCGCCGCCTAGCGGCGACAATTGGGAGCAGACAGCCGCGCCGCCGAGATCCGGGCTGCAACGCGCAGCCAGAGCGGTGACAAAGGAATTTTTACGACCCCGCCACTGCGCTCGCTTCGCCGCTCACTCAGGCGGCCAGTCAGAAGCGCTCAGCGTAATCGCCATCCGCTTTGCCGCGCCCCGCTAGGCAGCCGGCGGAGAGCTTTCTACCGGCTGCCTAGCGGCCGCCTCAGCGCAAGCGGATGCCTCTACTAAGCGGCAGACGCGCGGCTCGCGCGCGCGCAAAAAAATCCTCGCGCGTGCGCAAGAAAATCGTCGCGCGCATGAGCGCTCCACACTGAGCAAGCGCTGTCTGTGAGTCAAGAGAAACTGAAGCGCGCGCGACCGCGGCAGCTCTCGCAGAGGCCGGACGCACTCGCCGCACACTCAGCGGCGGCGTAGCGCTCAGCACCTACCTGCACTTACTCCTTTGAATGAACGCTATCTCCAGAATTGCAGGGATAAAAAACTTGATATTCGCCGCATCAATAGTCGAGACCTTCAGGCGGTGATCAAGTATGTTGAGCTCCATGTCAGGCCGTCTAGCACCCGGCCGGCGGGGCAGACACCGAGCACGCCCGCATACACTTAGGGCTGCGTTGTATCAGGACATACGTGCCGGGACCATGAATGCAAACAAATAATTCGGATTGGGGATTTTCATTAAACGTGCAATCCACTAAACTAACTGTCTAATTGAGCTCCCTAATCTGAGTTTTCCGAATGATGATGATGTAGAAATGAATGACAGCACCACACTCCCGATCGATCGCCATACTGGTTTGGGCAACGTTAGTTCCGGTTCCTCCTAATGTGCGATCTGCCGTTGGAGGAGCGTGCCCTACGCATTTCTTGTGAAGCGTCGGTGCTTCAAAATGCTATTATTATTATTATTATTATTAAAATTCTATTGGTATAGGGTCATTTTCCCTGACTTAACGATTCAATTACGCCGAGGATTTCATGCGATCAGATTTCATGCGATCAGCCCGTATCTCATTATTCTATTGCGTATCACTTTGCAGCAAATGTAAAGCGCCTAGAAAGAGATTAAGTTCTCTGAGGGCGCTTTATCAAGTGCAATATTATTATTATTATTATTATTATAGCTTTGGGTTTTTTGCTGGAGTCGTTGATGCGAAATAATGGCGCGCTAATCACATCGCTCGACGCGAACGATTGTGAGTCCGCTAAAGTCTTGTGCTATTTTTATAATAATTGTAATACATTCGATTTTTTAATTGTTAACTTTCGTCGGCAGCGATCCACCGGGAACCAAGGTCATCTTCGAAGCCTATGCTCGATGCACCTGCGATCTGCCTTTTTAGTAGCTTATGTTAGGTACATAGCACATATTAAACCTTCTACTTCGCAGAAGTATTTCTTGATTTACATAGCCTATGTATGACTCTCAATTCCGAATGAAATTAATACTTCGCATTAGAGATAAAAATTCGCGGTCGAAGCAGCTCGAGATTTTAATTTAAAAATATCATTTAATTGGCATGATTGCCGGAGAATAAGATCGAGACAACTGACCAGAGTACGTCCACTTCCAGGTCTTGTAGTGGTTAGCACAGCCATCGGTAGGCCGATTAGTTGAGTATGGGATGATAATAATAATACAACATTTGACATAGCATCCTCTCAGAACTCAATCTCATTCTAGGAACTTTTACTTGTCTGCAAAAAAAGAACGATCGAATGATTAGTGGTACCATGCTCGATCACAACAAGCATAACTCGGTTAGGTTACATGCATAGGGTCGGCGGCATGCAAATATATTTAGTGGCAGCATGGGCAGTGTCAACGCGCATAAGCACGTAAAGGAAGAATTGCACGGACCCACTAAATGCTGTGATAAATAGATGCGTTTTTAGTTTATTTATTTCTCAAAATGATTTGAGGTTCGTAAGAGCGACTAGTGAGATTCGCGCTCGCCGAAACTGGCTTGTGTCGTCGTCTTCGGACAGCCACTGCTGTGTGTTGTCTGCTTTAGGGGGCACTCACACTTGTGCAATCTACGCAGATGTCACTGCTCTCTTTAGTTTTCTCGCTGACAACGTTGAATAGCGAGAAGCTTCTATCCTCAGCTTCGATAACCTTTTGACTACAGTTCGAGATCAAGGGCATTTGGGGTAGCGTATCCGACCGTAACGTAGGTTTACAACTGTCTTCTATATACACTTCGCCAGACTTTCTTGTGTATCAGGGTAGCCAGTTCCACGGGTTTATTGTCCGTACAAAAAAATAACATAGCCGATTTAACAGCCTCATTTGTATAGCATCAAATGAGTCTTAACGGCTATCATCATCACTTGCAGTCGGCAATTAAAGATCGCCCACTAATAGCTGAATGCCAGTGCAAAATCGTAAACTTTGCTTAAAATGCTGTCATAAACGTTAGAACGGGAGCACGTGCGATAAATCAGCAGCTATTCAGCATTGCTTATGTCTGCATGAAGCTGGATCGCTGAAGCGCTTTCAGTTGGCTCCCAAGCGATGACAGAGCGAGCAGAGCCCACTTAGTGGCACTGTACCGCAAGAAGGTCCTGGGAGAGACACATGCGCACATTCCTATGCACATTTATGCACACATTCCTGAGCAGGGCTGCCACCACGAGCAAGAAACTAGGAGTGCCAGGGTCATCTTGATAGCTATCCTCAAATGTTACTAGTAGAGCAGGATGAAAAAAATAGCGGCTAGGGATGCCGCCACGCCAAAAAAACGATAGACAATGCACCTTTCCGTATCAAAGAGCCATCGCCTGCTACCTTAATTACAGTTTCATTATTGCCGCACCAATTTGTGCGTTATTTTGAATGACAGACAATAATAGCTGAGAATAATAAGACCTTGTGTGTGTTTTTGACGTTAAACGTGCGTCCCAGCATCTGGAAGATAACGGTCTATCTCAAGCAAATTTTCGGTCCGACGTCAGGACTTTTCATTCACATTTGCCTAGCAGCCTTTTTTCTATATACAATGGCTTTCCGTCAACATGATTATCCAGCTCGTGCAAGCGGCAAGGTACATTCCCCTTACAAGATTCTTATTCCCTTAATAATAATATTAACAAAACTGATTTAACAGCCTCATTTATATGGGGAGCAAAGACCTTCGTGGCTATCACTTCCACTTGCAGTGGTCAATAAATGATCGACCACCTGAGCACGCAATCCCACGACCGTGAAAAAAAAGTACTTTGACCCCGGGCCAAGACCCGGGGCCAACGAGTTCTTAGCGTATTCCTCATTCTCGTGCGTGTTCATTCTACTCCAGTCAAAGAACATGCAATTTAAAAAAATCCAATATTAATAACCCCATTTCTACCGCTCCCTACGAGAAACAAATCACTCCAGGCACTTCATATTTAATATCTAATTGCCTAGAAAGAGATTAAAGTTCTCCGGTGGGCGCTAAGCAAATTTGCTATCATTTATTATTATGTATGTACACCTACACGCTATTATTTCAAGATCTAAAAAAACATCAAGTCATTCAGTACCCTTGAAGATAACGATCAATTTAAAATACCTCATTCTGTCTACATTCGACCCAATACGATATTTAAAATATTTCTACAAGAGACTATTGTTTCATAGTCACCAATATGTGTAGCTCCGCCAACCTTCGCTTGCTTGGTCTTCTGCATTGGTGAGGTGTCAATGGTCCGAATTCCAGTGAATGAAAAAGCTCGTGCTGAAATTTCTGCAGCTTCTTTTTTACTCTTGGCTATACCAAGTAAGTGTAATCACTGCGTAGTCACGTGTTGTCACTGCCATCAATCTCGTACCGTTGAGCTTGAGTTTCTCTTTTATCCGGCGAACGAACAGTGTGTACGTATTCATAATGCGTGTGCCTATTTATAATTAGGGATTTGTATCTTCAGAAAGCTTTTTTTCGGTAATTGCCGAAAACTTAGCTTTGAGAAGCCAGCGACAAATTGAAGATGGCACGAAATATGCCCAAAGACGACAGGCTACGATTTGTCGAGGGAGACCGGAGCCTAGTCCAATTGGACCATTGCCTCAGTTTTGAAGAAATATAGCGGTCACCATTAAAATAAAATGTGACAACAATCTTTCACACTGCATCAGGACAATCAAAGCAAAATGGCTCGCCTTTTTCCGCGCATTACTTGCCTGCCAGACATTTATGTAAATTAAGTACAGTAAAGGTTAGCTAATGCAACGGCCTCATTTATATAGCGGGCAGAAGAGCCGGCTTGCACAAGCCACATGCAAGTGGGGGCTTTTAGTGCGTGCGAAATGTAATGTCATGTATCTCCGTCCTGTAACTCTAAAAAGCTACAAAGACTACCTGGCTGCTACGCAGGAGAGTTTTCTATAGCGCTTACAAAGCCTGGAGTGCCTTTGTATGAGCATTCGGTAGCCAACAGACTTCGTCTCACGAAGCAGAGAGAAAGTGAGAAGCATGGCTGAGTCATGATGACAGTCGAGGAAGTGACGTAGCATGGAAGTGGCAGCGTCTGGAAAGGATTTTCCAGAGTTGGCAGCAGTAGGAAATGTGTCATTGCATGAGATTTGCGACAGTAGGCTCCACAGTCTGGAACCGGCAGGGCCAAAGGTTCTGTCACAAGTGTTGCTTAAATGAAAGAATAGCTAATTTTGTATCCATAGAGGATTTGAGGGCAGGAGGAGGCTATATCTGGTGCACCAGTTCAGCCTCGGTACAAGGTAACCAAGTCAAGGCTAGTATTAGCGAACAGAGTAAAAATAGCTTTGTATCCGCTGATCAACTGGAAGCCATCGCACCCCCTTCGGCAATGGAAAGACGTAGCTGAACTACTTGGATTTGCTTAACCTAACTTTGCAGCCACGTTTATCCTCACCAGCAGAAGCTTAATGGCCTTTTCGGTACCCCAAGAACCCACCGAATTATGAAAGTGCAACGTACACAGAACGAGCGAGCTATTAGATATCCATATATACGCCGAGGTAGGGAGTCTCCAATATTGGACATGGATTGAACATGAAGACGAGGCTGTGTACGCGGCTTCTGTATGCAACTTGAAAACGCACGTCAGTCGTCAAAGAGGAGGACACCTAAGTCAAAAGCTTACGAGGAAGGTTGCACTAGTGCAACAGCGATAGAAATAGCCAAGTTTCCTAGTCCCACTATAATTCCAGCTGTCCTCTGAATATAATTCCGATTTTATCATTGTTTACCTTGAGGATATTTGACGTAAATTGACGGACACTCGCAATTTAATTTATTTGCAAGACAGCGATTTAATCGATCGGTGTCCACAGCGATGCCATGCCGAGCCAAAAAAGTAGAACGAACCTTGATTGGTGCCTGAGTCTGGCCAATCGCAGCCGAAGAGTAAAGGGGTTGGCCCAGGCACCGCCGTCTGTGTCGGAGTTTTCGCCGAGCAGGAGCCGCTGGACTCCATTTCTGCAATTTTACGTCGCCTACCGACGGAAGTAGCGCTGCGTGACAGCAGCCCGTGTTCGGCTTTATTGGCACCATTTCTACAAACAGAAATCAAGGACCTGATGCTCGACGTCCAATGAGTGGGCAGATAAATACGTACGTCTTGCTGTTACTGACAGTCGATAGAAAAGTAATGCAATAATGTAAAACATGCCGATCAACACCCATGGAACAAAAAGCAAATAAATCGGGAAAATTTGCCACTCCATTAAAATACGTCATTTGTAAATGCACACAACGGTCAGCCTTGGTTGGTAGGTGTGGTGATCAAATGTGAGTCAATTTTTCCAAAATAATTCACAGTGTTGTGAACTTTCAAATACAAGATGCGACTGCACAGAACAATAAAGTGATTCAATTTTCAACCCCAGAACCCAGCCTCCCTGTCTGATGCCGTAATTTTCTAATACTAAAAATAATACATTTGGTATAGCGCCCTCAGAGAGAACTCAACTTCTTTCTAGGCACTTTACATTTGCTGCAAAGGAAGCACGATCGAATGGTTAGTGGTAGCATGTTCAATCAATAACAAGAATAACATGGTTAAGGGTGATGTACACAGGGTCAGCATGCAATAATAATAATAATAATAATATTGCACTTGATAAAGCGCCCTCAGAGAACTTAATCTCTTTCTAGGCGCTTTACATTTGCTGCAAAGTGATACGCAATAGAATAGTAAGTAAAATCATGCTTGAAAAACAAACAAAATGAATAACATGGTTAGGGGTTACATGCACTGGGTCAGCATGCAAATGTGGTTAGTGGCAGCATGAACAGTGTCAGCACGCATAAGCACATCGAGGACGAATCACAAGGACCCATTAAACGCTGTCCTAAATAGGTGTTTTTAAGTTCCTTTTAAATGTGGTCAGGTCAGGGGATGTTCTGATGCAGGTCGGGAGGGAGTTCCAGGCTGTGGGAGCATACGAGCTAAATGCACGGTCTCCAAAGGATTTAAGGTTTGTACGAGGTATTTCTAGACTGTTGGATTCCGAAAAGCGAGTGGTACGATGCTTTGCCTGATGGGGTAGTATCTCTGAAAGATAGGCTGGAGCCATAGAATGAAGAGACCTAAAAGTGAGCGACAAAACCTTGAAGTCAATCCGTTGCTTGACTGGTAACCAGTGCAGGTCGGCGAGAAGTGGAGTAATGTGGCAACTGCGACGCTCACGACAGACAAGCCTAGCTGCAGAGTTTTGCACCAGCTGCAATCGCCTGATCGCACATGCTGGTAGGCCAGTAAGCAGTGAGTTGCAGAAGTCGAGACGAGATGTCACGAATGCATGGACCAACTAAGCATGGTTAGTGGCAACTGCGACGCTCACGACAGACAAGCCTAGCTACGGAGTTTTGCACCAGCTGCAATCGCCTGATCGCACATGCTGGTAGGCAATGAAGGGACCTAAAAGTGAGTGACAGAACTTTTTAGCTGCTCATCCTTAAAACCTCGCCTATTTCTGCACACTCAGCTTTGCATGGGCAACAATTAACATAAATACATCCATTGCAATCATTGATGAAATTAGTCTGTGAGCTTTTCACCAAAAAACTTGTCACCCTGATTCGGTTGTGTGGTAAGGTGCTCGCCTTTAATGACCAAGTTACGGGTTCGAGCCCTGGATATGGTTAGGTTCTCTGAGGGTGCTATACAAATGAAATCTATATACTCACGCAAAGGTTCCGCTGAGGTGCTCCTCGCTGGCCAACCTTGTGAGTCCACTTTCAGTTTTGATGTAAAAACATTAAATGGCTACACAGGGTGTAGTCCGGAACTTTAGCGAGCATTTAAATATTTTTCGCCAAGATTTTTGACATTCGTGTCGTGAGCAAGATACATCGCAAAAGCTGTATGCGGTTATACTAGCCAGCTTCGTGGGGGGTACTTCTGGAAATGCAGACAGACGGAAGCGGCAGCAAAGCGAGACTAATGTGGAAGAACGAAAAATATGCACGCCAACGCTGTTAGATTACTAAACGTCGTATTATAAATGGTTCATGAGCTAAAGTGGTCGGGAACTGTGAACCACTATCTACGAGCTAGACGGTATAAAGAAAGCCTAATCCGAGAGATGGTTATTTGCACTTTCGGCTTCGGACGAGGCAGTTGCATGTTAAGGCTGACTCTATGCTATCCGTTAAAGACTCGGACTTAGCTTAGCGTCCGCGCACTCTCTATAGCTGCCGTGCTCTGATACCGCGAGCGCACGTGCAAGTATCGCGGCAGCTGTGCTCCGAGGCACCAGGTACACAGCGAGCGTCACCCATCTGCAAATACTAGTACCCTTATGTAAGCTGTGTACGTGGCAAACGATTGCAGCGTGCTTTCAAGGCTCGAGCAAAAAGCTGCTTGGCGATAGCCCGACGATGGAGATACACAATGTATCTCTCTTCCCCCCCTCTCTCTCTCTCTCTCTCTCTCTCTCTCTCTCTCTCTCTCTCTCTCTCTCTCTCTCTCTCTCTCTCTCTCTCTCTCTCTCTCTCTCTCTCGCTCTCTCTCTCTCTCTCTCTCTCTCTCTCTCTCTCTCTCTCTCTCTCTCTCTCTCTCTCTCTCTCTCTCTCTCTCTCTCTCTCTCTTTCTCTCTCTTTCTCTTTCTCCCCCCTCCCCCTCACTCTCAAGCACGCACCTGCATAGCAATGGGGGAGAGGGGATTGAGCATATATATATATATATATAAATATATATATATATATATATATATATATATATATATATATATATATATATATACACGTCGTGTACATGGTCACTATGGGCAGGGAGAGCAGGAGTCCGAAGCCGGCACTTCCGCAAAAATGGCTGCGCTCAGAGGCGGTGTTGTTATGAAAGCTATTTGCCAGTCCATTAAACATGGTAGGCGCGCAATATCGCTCTTGGCAGCGTGCAAGCGCTGGCTGGCGCCGGCTGTCTGAGACGGCTGAGCTGTGTGACTATATTGCCTTCTGTCCTTCGCAGGCTCCAGGCTCTGCGAGCGGCTGTCGTCCACTCTGGTGTCGCTGCCCGATACACACGAGATGCTCAAAAAGACGTGTCGAGACTTCGTCGAAGGAGAGGTCATGCCCGTAGCCGCTGAAATCGACAGAAAGCATCGATATCCAATAGAGCTGGTAGGAAGCGAGCATGCGCGCCCTCCATGCCCTCCTTGCACTTTCTGGCATTTCGCTAAGGTGAAATGGCCGAGTGCTGGTGCCCCCCCTGCACCCTGCTTAGGGTGGATGCAAATTCGACATTTGCGAGTGAGCAATAGACGCTGTCCCGTCTCTCTGGAGAGCCGCCGCTGTTTCGGCTGTCAGCGTGTGCACCAAAGCAATCGGACTCGCCATGAAGAGATGGTGCCAAATTCGGCTCCAGGTGTGCATGTCGGGAATGTCGCAACTGCCACATTACGCCACTTCTCTCAGACCGTCGCTGGTTCCTCTTTAAGAACCACGTCGACCTTCAAGGTCCTGGCATCTATGCATAGGTTCCTTCATTCTCCGCTCCGTCCTACCTATCCAAAAGACTTTCTACTCACTGCTTCGAACTGTATCGCACTGTCTTGTATTGCATTGTAATGTACTGCTGGCTCTTCTGAATCGAGTTTATTTTCTATTTCTGTAGTCAAGCGTAAATTCGTTGGAGACCTGCCTGCTGGTTTTATGCAACTAATGCCAGCAACTCTCGTGGCTAACATTGCGACATTTTTGAACTGACGATTACAGTGAAGCTCAAAAGCACCTGCGTACTGCAGCACTTGCTCTGTGTCTGTAGGAGTTTTACTTTTTGTGTGTGCTTATGCGTGCTGCTGTTGTACATACCGCGAATCAGTTTATATGCTTCCTTACGACTTATGTGTAGTTATTTTACAATTACTACCGTGTATCCATGAAAGATGGCTGGCACACGGTTGTCAATTTGAAAAATAAGGGCCGTGCATGTAAGCACGCAGCACGCACATCACGGATCAGCAAGGGACGACAAGGACTCGATGACCTGCATGATCGACGCTGCAGTATCAGCACGCACAAGCGCTCAAAGGCCAGTTTACAAAGACCCAGCAAATGAGGGACAGGTGTGTTTGTTTTTGTGTGTTTAGCTTCTAGTTTAATGTCTTCAGCTCAGGAGATGCTGTGACCTCAGTCAGGAGTGAGTCCTAGGTTCTGAGAGCATGCCAACTAAAGGCACGGTCTCCAAAGGATATGAGGTTGGTTCAAGGCACCGCTAAACGACTTGAGTCAGACGAGCAAGTGGTATGATGTCTAGCCTGATTGGGAAATAGTTCATATAAGTAGGCTGGAGCAAGATAGTGAAGGGAGACACAAGTGAGTGACCGAACCTTGAAGTCGATGATGCTCTGCTTGATAGGGAGCCAGTGCAGGTCAGCGAGAAGTGGTATGATGTGGCAACTTCGACGCTCATGACCGACAAGCCTAGCTGCAGAGTTTCTCACCAATTGTAAGCGCCTAATTGCACAGGCCTTAAGACCTGCAAGCAGCCAGTTACAGGAGTAGGTACAGGATGTCACAGACGCATGGGCCAACTTGGCTGTGGTATCCCTGTCTAAGCTGGCTCGAATTTTTGCAATGTTATATCTAAGGGTGGAATTGCTGAGTTGATGCCATGTTCAGCCCTGTAGAACTTCAAAGTTGCTGATATTTGAAAGCAACTTGAGTTCAATGGCAGGGCTATGAAAATATGGCAACTGTGTGATTTGATGTAATAGCAGCTCTCTAAAATCAAAGCTGATAAGGCTTAATGCAAAGGGATTCCATCAATTAGAAGCATGTGCCGGGTTCCAGCAGTGCTGTACCGGTACGGGCCACAACTGAAGTGATGAGCTCTCAATAAATGGCAGGAATAGCTTGAAGTCGGTTGGATGCCTCCCCCCCTGTTGAGTCTGGGAATAGAGCCGAAGTGTTGATACTTGCAAGCGAATGGACAGACGGTTATATGGGAGACATCAGTCATATGGGAGACTTATGGTTGCAGTGTATATGGCTGGTCAGATGCTGAGAGCTGTAGTCTGAGAGCTGGCTGCACAGGTGGCTCACACACATATGCATGGTATCGTAATCGAAGCTCTCTGATCGATTGTTATATGTCGAGCTAGCTACTGAAAGTGTGTTTCCAAAGAGTCTTTCGAGGGGGGGAGGTTCCATTCAGTGGTACTGTCCTCTACATTGATTGTACACTGCCTGTAGTAATCCATGAGCGTTTTGGAGGATTTCTCCATGCCCATCTCCATGCAGATTAGGCTAACCCTGCCATACACAGTGTCAAAAGCCGTAATGCCTGAGTTCGAGACATTTTTTAAGTCCACTTCTTGTGTTCTTTGAATTTGAGTGTAGAGTTTCCCAAGACCAGGAGGATTTTGTCGTGGAAGAGTTGCTATTTATCAGGTCTTGTAAATAAGCCGGTGAACTAAGGAAGGAAGAGGCTTACATCGTGCCGAGCTGAGTTGTGCTGCTGTGTCCCACTTTGATGTGCTTGTGTGGGGGAGTGATGTTGGATTTGTCGATACTTGGTCGTGCAATGTTCTATACACTTTTATAATAAAAATAATACATTTTTACAGCACCCTCAGAGAACTTAATCTCTTGCTATGCACTTAACATATGCTGCAAATAAAGCATGATCGAATGGTTATTTTTGGGTTGCCAGTGAACCCTGAGTCATTTAAAGTGGCTGATCTACTCTGCTTCCTTGTGCTTTCTTTAGCCTCTATAGTCTTGCTTGAGCAATGCTTGGCATTGCTCCGCAGTGATTTAGGTCCTATCTATGTGGAAGATGTCAACAAGTCAATGGCCCGGGATCCTCCGGTTAGCCTGCAGATGACCGCATCACGTCAGCTCTGCAGTCAAGTCTGCCTACTTTCAGCTATGCAGCTATCTATGGGCCACATTTGTTGATGACGTCTCATCTAGACCTCTGCAGCTTTCTTCTTGCTGTTACTCGTGAAATAAGATGCTTAAAGATGATGCAACATTTGATGGGTTGAGTTGTCTGTCATATTAATCACAACAGCCACATTACAATCGCTTCGTTCTGGCAGGCACTAGCTCCCCATTAAGCAGTGCATGGACTTCAAGGTCATGTTAGTCGTGGCTTGTAGGTCTCTTAATTATCTTGCTCTGGCTTTCCTATGAGGAAGCTCCCTCTTTAGATTCATCTCTTACCTCCTAGTCCTCCGACAGTCGGTTGGCCATGCTTATGACCAACCTCAACCTTTTGGAGACCGTACCTTCAGCACTTGTGCACCTAATGCTTGAACTCACTACCGACTGATGTCCAGACATCCCTAACTTGAGGACATTTAAAAGAAAGCTTAGAACTACCAGCTTCTCACGGCATTTGCTCAAACCATGTAAATTGTTCTGTATGTGCTTACTCGGGCTGAACTTATGCTTGTGAAGAAAATGTGTTATTACCACAATTCAGCTGATCATGCTTCTTTTACAGAATATATGAAGTGCATAGAGAGAGTTTTAGCTCTCTTTGGATGTTGCACATATATATCGTATCATTATTATTATTATTGTTATGGTTATGCTTCATTGACATAGCTGTGAGTGGCTTCACATTGCCCGACCGCTGCTGCTTATGCATTCCCCAATGCGTGGTACGTGGTGTGTGTTTATGAGCTGCTGCTGCCTAGCTTGGGATGTTCGCGAATGAAGCCTCATAGTTATTCCCGCGGTTGGGTGTGCTTCCCTTGTGCCTGGAAGAGCCTTTATCTGCTGCTCAGCTGAGGCACCTCAAGTGGCCAGAATGACATAAGAATTTCTAAACATTCATTTCCCGAGTTTTGATTCAGGTTTGCATTCTTGCTGCTTTTCTTGCCTGCTACTCGTGAGCAAGCAAAATCCAAGTTTGTACATACTCACTCACTGGTCTGCTGTGCTCATGTTAAGTGCCGGTCACATGGTTGGTCACATGGTCGTTGCCTTGCTCAATGGCAGCATGGCAGGCTTCTGTAGATCTTAGATAGGCAGCTACAGTGTACTTGTTTGCTCTGACATGTCCGCATAGCAATGGTTAAATGCGGTGTGATATTGCATCTTTGTGGAAGCATGCCATTAGTGCATTCGTGTAGACTGCCGTAGTCGTGAAATAATGCTTTTGCTAAGTGTTTTTACTATTTGTTACTGTCTGACCTGCATGTGTTAGCCAATGCAATCGATCCTGCTCCTGAGTGCGTGAAAGCATAACTACATTGATGGAAAAGATTTGGTTTTTGTGTTGCTATGGATATGCAGCTTTGCAAGGCACAGAAGTGCTCTTACATGCTCTCTGCCCTTCATATACTTACTTGCTCATCATGTCGTATCAGATTAAAAAGATGGGTGATCTCGGCCTGCTAGCTATAGAGCTGCCTGAGAGTCTCGGAGGAGCCGGACTGGATTGCCTGGCCTACACCGTGGCCCTGGAGGAGATCAGCCGAGGCTGTGCTAGCTGCGGTGTCATCATGAGTGTCAACAATGTGAGTCTCAGCTGCTGCTGCTGATGCTGTCACAGCTGCTGCTGCTGTCACTCGAACTGTTGGCACTGCCACAGCTGCTGCAGCTGCTGATGCTTTTCAGCAGCAGCTGCTGTTGTTGCTGCTGCCACTTGTGCTGCTGATGAAGTAGCGACTGCAGAGCAAGCACGTACTAGCCATCATATGCACACCTTACGTCTTGTTAGCCGATGAAAACGTGTGTTCCTATGGATTCCGTGAGGTCATTCGTTTATCGGGGTTGGGTTCTCATCTACCTGACTAACCAAAAGCACTTGAAGAACTTACTACTTGGTGTGGGGTGGGAATGGCAGTAGCAAGATTCGAATGTGTTCAGCACCCTCAATCAGTATGTATGCGGTTTTATACAGCTAGAGACCACCCGGTTCCTTCATTGCATGACATCGTTTTCTTCATTGCTGTCTCGATCGTAGCTTCAGCCTGTTCTTGTTGTTGGGGATTTGTTGCACGTTCGGCACCTGCCTGGGCTATGACTTGCCATTAGGCTGAAAGCTCCCTTGTTTATTTATTCACTGGACCAGTCAGGGTAGCCTGCCTATCCTAGGGAGCCTGTTTCGTGGGACGAGAACGATCGGACCAAAGGGCATCGGATTTCTGCCTGGATATTGTGAGAGCAGATGCCAAAAAGAAGCTAGCAATCAATTCAGTCTCAGTGCAGCTTTATCGTTATGGCTGACTTCATTCGTAAGCCAAACTGACATATGCCGTGCTATGTCCATGTGAGCCCAGCCAACATGTATGGTGACCTCCCCTCCCCTGGAGTGCAATCCTTAAATATTGCCACCCTCACAGTAGTGCCGTGTTAGAGCCTGGCACATACTGCCGACTTGATTTAATGCCCGGTTAAAACATCGTACCAGCCCAGCAACATTTTGGGAGCGATCATCAGTGGACACCGGATCAGCACTCTTGTACAATACTCGACGTTATACTTTCTTTACTATTTCAGAGGTGACCTTATCAAAATCTTTTGAGTCCGAGGCACTCCTGAATGGGTAGTGTACATTGCACTTCAGCTGATCGGCTGTGCTAGCTTCTCTAGGGCGAGTGAGCCCTCATTCCGAAGAAAAGTGCTCCTCTTGCGATGAGGTTGCTGGCACTTCTTCCTATACTTCTGGCCGATGCAGGAAATAAACTTCTCTTTGTTCTCACCCACTTGAAGGGACCAGCAAAGGAAAAGTCGATTTCATCATCTGCTTGCGGCTCATGTATTTGTGCACTCAGCCGACATCAAGCATGTTGAATCACCTATTGGAACTGAAGCTGCTGAATCATGCACATCCAGGCCTGGCCACAGCCATGGCCGAGGCCACGGCGAGGAGCAGGGATCAGAGGCGGGCAGCAGCAGCAGCAGCGAGGATGAGGCTTTGAGCGATGGACGCGTGTGGCCAAGCGTGCCAGGCTCACCTGAAGCCACGCCGCCACGACACACTGAAGGACCGTGACCTCAGCTTCCACCAGCGGCACCGTGACTTTGTCTGCACCTTGAAGGCGGTCAATCATTTGCTTGCCAACTCGGAGAGGTCTCGCTCCCCGAATATTAGGGGTTCGGCTGATAGGTCTTCTTCGTTGATAAACTTGCACATATTCATGCCTCCATAAAGCCAGCTCAGAGTAAAGCTAATGTTGAGTCCCAACCAACGACCTGCCACAAATTTTCCGATGTTCCTGCTTTTGAAGTGGCTACCTTAATTAAGTCGAGTAAAAAGAACTCGTCTGCTGAAGACCATATACCACTCTTTCTGTCGGTCTTCAAAGGCAGACAAACTTAGTCCGGCTTTTGGTGCCTCTCTGGATAGCTGGGTTGTTCCAAAGTCAATAGAATCAGCCACCTTTCACTCTATGCTTACAAAGCTTGACTAGGATTCAGATTCAGACCTAGCAAACTATTGCCCAGCTTCTCTTCCCCCTTTTTGTCAAAGGTTCTCGAAAAGGATATCTCTAAGCAGCTCGTAGAATACATTGAAAGGAATGAACTGCCAGAAAAGTTTCAGTCGAGTTTTAAGCACCACTACTTCAGCTCTGAAACTGCTCTTCTCGGTGTGACCAACGACATCCTAATCATCCTCAGTCAGCAACGATGACGAGAATGTAATGGCCTGGCCCTGCTGGATCTATCTGCATTCGAAACTATTGATCACGATATCCTGCTTGAACGATTGAGAACAGCGATCGGTCTGGAAGACTGGCGTGCTGCTTCAAATAGTACTTGTCCGATCTTGTTCAATACGTGACACGTGGTGGTTAAGTCTAACCCAGCAGACCAGTCACCCGTGGAGTTCCACAAGGGTCCATTCACGGTCCTTGGTTGTTCTCCATTTGTATCAAGCATCTAGGAAAAGTGATTCAGATCGATGGGCGTTGGCTACCACTTCTATGCTGATGATACCAAGCTTTATTTACCATTTAAACCATTGGAAACTGCTTCAGCGACTGATAACATGTATACCTGCCTCATAGACATGCTATACTGACAGCAGGCCCATTTCCTGAAATTAAACGACGATGAAACCAAATTCCTACGCAGCTCTTCTAATAGCTGTTGTGCAAGCTGCACTTTGTGCTTGGAATTTAGGGGTCCTTTTCGACAACTCTTTGAAGAGTTTAACTAAGAAGACTGCTTCCACAGCTAGCCATAACGTCTGATCCCTGTCAAAGATTAGGGGTTGTCTACCACGGTGGCTTGAAAAATCTAAGTAGCTCCCTGATTTCTGTTTAGGCTGGATTACTGCAATTCTATTGTGACTGGGCTATCGAAAGAGCCATCAGGCCACTGCAGCAAGTGGTCAATATGGCTGCATGGCTAGTTAACAAATCCCAGAGGTTTGGCCACGTGTCTCCTGTACTGAAGGAGCTTCGATGGCTCCCAGTCGATCAATTGGTACAGAGTAAATTCTTACGCTGACCCACAATGCCTAACCCTGGCCTGGCTCCTCCATACCTAGCTGAACTGCCGCACCATTTTCAGCCTCCTCGTGCCTCAGGTCCTCTATAGACAATGAATCAGCTGTTCTATACTTACCATTAAAGACCGTTGGGGACAGAAGCATTTGCTCTGCAAGTCCCAGGCTGACGAATTTACTTCCACAATTCTTATGCAACCATGTCTTCTCTCCAGCTGCCGACTGCAGATCCTTTTCAGCCACCCTCACCTGCTACTTCCATTCTGCTCACTACTGCCTTTCTGACTCAGCTGGATGCACTTAAAAGAGGTGGAGATAATATTACTGAAGCCGAGGTCAAGGTTAAGCCGAGGTTAATTGCTCACCGAGCTTTGCCTGGGCCCAGCGTCTGCTGATTCTGCCGCCGATAGCAGCTCCAGTTGGCTGGCGTAAAGGTGGTTCTTTTCCTTAGACACAGCTCGATGCCCGAGTGACCCTGCATGCTCTAGAGGATGCAACGGTCACGGCGCCTCGTTTCTCCGAATGCACAAAGTGGGCATTCAGAGATAAAGAGAAGAGTGGGCATTTAGCATGAATGTGCCACTAGTGCCAATTCGATGCTGCCATCTCCGATAACAGGATTCTTCCCGACGAGCGCCAGTAAATTAATGGCAATTACATGGGGACCCTCTTAAATCGGATGGTGTTAGATAGAGCATGGCATGCATAATCTCGCCCCACACATACTAGTGCATGCAAGAGTGGCTACTGCTGGTGGCCGCTCATTGGTCCGTTGTCGCTGCCAGCGCTACTGCTGCTGCTGCTGCTGCTGCTGCCGCCACTGAGCACCTGCAGGCACATGCTGATTAGCAAATCGTTGTTGCCCTGAATGACCGCCTTTCGAAAATGCGATCTCGGCCATAGTGCCAGATCAGATCGGTCTAAGCTACCCGGCAACGTAATTGGGGACTCGATGTTCTCTGTGCTGGGCTTGAGCCAAGTCGTGCACTCGCTCACACACCAGCCAGCTGCTATTGGCTACGTCAAAGACTTTTGGCTGAAGGCTTCGTCGAGGTCGGAGTCAAGGTGGGCAGGTTGTGCAGTGGACCCCGAGAAACGTGTGCTGCCGAGCTCAGCTTTGTTAAAATGGACCAGTGCTACTGGCAAGCGTGGGTGAGCCGTCGCTTTACCTTCTCTAACTTCTGTCTTGCTCTCACTGCAGTCGCTCTACCTTTCCCCGCTCGTGAAATACGGGACGGCTCGACAGATGGACGAGTTCGTCAAGCCATTTACGTCGGGTGACCGCGTGGGCTGCTTCGCCCTCAGTGAGCCAGGTGAGAGCTTAGGCAGCCTGCATCAGTCGTTGTTCGTGCTTGCGTGGCACTGCTGCCGCTGCTGCTCTGTGGCCGCGCGTGACAAGAGGCGCACCCATCAGAATGCCGTAGGCAGCAGCCTGGCCAGTGGGCAGCAGCCTGGCAAGTAGTAGCGAGCATTGGAACCAGCCATTGTCCATATAATACCGACGTCTGTGGCCTACTTAAATTTGCATGTCACTCTGAGAGAACTGAATCATCTTCTGGGAGCATCGCGTAGGCTGGAAAAGAAGCATATCTGCTGATGAATGATAATAACGTGCTTAAAGCAATGCTCAAGCATGTAAAAGACTATTATCACAAGGACTAAAATTAAAAGACTTATCATTAATTAAAAGACTAACATTTCAAGAAGCAGGAAGCTGTGAGAGAACTGACGGGATTTAACTCTGCTTAAATGTCTCAACCCATGGATTGTCCCTCGCGATGTCAGCTGTTAGCTAGTTCCAGGCTTCAGGTGCACAGAAACTGACTAAAGGAACGGTCACCAAAAGGTTTGAGGTAATAATAACACTTGATAAAAATACACTTGATGAAGTGCCCTCAGAGAACTCAACCCCCCCCCTCTCTCTCTCTCTCTCTCTCTCTCTCTCTCTCTCTCTCTCTCTCTCTCTCTCTCTCTCTCTCTCTCTCTCGGCCCTTTACATTTGCTGCAAAGGAAACACGATCGAATGTTGAGTGGTATCATGCTTGATAAACAACATGAATAACATGGTTAGGGGTGACATGCACAGGGTCAGCATGCAAGTATTGGTTAGTGGCAGCATGCAACAGGTAAGTTGAATGAACATCTAAACTACCGAGTCAGGGAGCATGCTTGATGCAGGGTAGCACAGTAGGGCAGGGCTATGGAGTACGTGACTCATCAGATCGGTATGCCAGAGCATGAAAGGGGCCTACAAGTGAACAGCAGAACCTTCGAAGTCGATATGCTGCTTGATTGGGAGCCGTTGCAGGTCGGTGAGAACTGGTGTGATGTGGCAACTGCAATGTTCAAACAGACAAGCCTAGCTGCCGAGTTGTGTACAAACGGTAAGCGTTTTATTGCGTAAGCAAGAAGACCTGCAAAGACCGATGTACGCAGGTAACAGGGTCACGAATAGACTTATTCGGCTGTGTACTCAATGCTATCTCTAGTAGCTGAACATACAGCAAATACATGACTGCGGAGCTGATGCTGTCATTTAATGAAAGCTTTTTTGGAACAATGCACTCCAATTCCGTTCTGAGGCTTTAGAGGCTGGAGCCAGTTTTTAGGATAAGGTTTCCAGTTTCTGTGCGACGCTTGGTTTGCCCAAAGCCATCAGGGGTTGATAGCTCGCTGGAAGGCGTTGGCTACGCTTGGTGCCCTGGGCAAGCCCTTGGTAGGGCCTGTCTGGGGAAGCTCGATGCGGCCATTGTTCTAGTTCAGTCTCTGGAGGAATTGATCGCTGCGCTGACCTGTGCACCAAGAGCAAGTGTCTAGCCGTTCTCGAAGTTAAGTGGTAATTTTCATTTGGCGCCCCAATTCACTGACCCACTTCATTGACTCACTGAGCAGTTATACCATCGACCAGTTATGGTAATTCTATGCCACACGAGTTTGATCAATTTTAGCCCACAATTATTCGTTCTGGCACATTTCGTGGCATGATCGTACAAGTTAGATGGTGTCGGCTAGATATTTCACATTTCTATTTAGAGTGTGTGTGTGTGTGTGTGTGTGTGTGTGTGTGTGTGTGTGTGTTTGTGTGTGTGTGCGAGCGAGCGGTGGTGCCACTAGGTAAGGTGGTTGCCTTTCATGACCTTGGTCCCGATATCTTGGGGTCGAATCCTGCTGCGGGCAATCCTTAATTGCTGCTGCAATCGGTGATGATAGCCGTAAAGGGTCTTCTGACCCTATGCAAAAGAGGCTGTTGAATCCGCTAGTATTTTGTGTGTGCGCGTGCATGAGTACTTCGAAGCTAGCAATGGCTGAGCGAATCAGGGGTAGGAGTTAGAAAGCCACTCGGCGGCGGCACACTGAACCATGAATGTGTACCATGAAGCAGCCGTGCCCTTCTGACGGCTCGCTTCTCATCTTTACATTTAGAGAATATAGTTAGGCATAGCTTTAAAACCGTTGGCTTTTACAGAGAGCCCATTAGATAGCGTCTCCCGATTTGCCTCTGCTGGGCACGTGCTGACCTGACTGGCATTGCTGGGCCCTACTTACAAGCTGACATATGAGGCCGACCGATGGTCACGTGGGTGATAGTCTGAGCGATGCCCATTGACTGCTGCATTCTCGCTGGCTTCTACTTAGCGCTTGGTGCATTCTATTTCTGCTCGAGGGCAGGCGCTTGGCTCGAGTACATTGTAGCCTTGTGGCTTCTGCACGAAATCTACCGAGCTTGAGGTGTCTGTCACTCAGGGAGCTCGACTCATGAATACTTTAAATGCAAAGTCGCTGTGGAACCATTGTGGTCAAACAAAGATCTAGTCAGGCTGCTGTAACTTAGTGCCTGGACGGGCGAGAAGGGACACTAGCATTGGTTTCAGCACGAAGATGATAACTGGTCTCCCTTCCCATTTGAGACATTATAATGCTGCCGGCGGTTCAGCAGCGTTGCAGTGTGCCTCGCCACAGCCCCTGGGCATTGAATGTGCTATCAAAGGCAGCCGTAGCCGTGCGTTGCCTGGGCAGGACTGCAGCTGCGTCTACCGTTGGTATGATGCGGACGATTCGGAATCTCTGGCATCTATCTAGCACCACGCCGAAAGCCAGCTATGCCGTACAGTACTCGACAGAAAGGTTAATAATAATAATAATATTGCACTTGATAAAGCTCCCTCAGAGAACTGAATCTCTTTCTAGGCGCTTTACATTTTCTGCAAAGTGATATGCAATAGAATAGTAAGTAAAATCATGCTTGAAAAACAAACAAAATGAATAATATGGTTAGGGGTGACATGCACAGGGTCAGCATGCAATGGTTCCTGCTTGCACTGCTTCGCCGTCCCGGAGGCGTGATGCCCACTAGCAGTCACCCACCCATGGGACGGCCTCCTGTGCCTGCAGCTCACTCTTGCTGCTTCACGTATTTTTGGAACCCTCCGCTGCTCTCTCGAGGCTTATCGGGGCTTTGTCGGAAGCGCTGCTGCAACAGCAGCAGCGTCGCCGGCTGCTGGCGCATGATCTGTGTGTGGCGTTTTTTCCATGGTGCATCCACGTGGCCTTCTGTTCAGCGTCATCGTGACCCCTCCTGCATCTGCGCACTCCCAAGCTTCTGGCTCTGTCGCCTTGATCTTCTGATCGCATCGTGCTTACTTTGTGCCGAAACGTAATGGAACCCCTCCGATTTTCTGCGATCAGTGGAAACCATCAAATGTCGGAGCTCCGAGAACAACGAGTATGATTACGCCTTGCCGTGCCTAGCTCTAGAAGTGCACATTTACCGCCGCCTGCACGCTGGCGCCGAGCCACTGGCCGTGGTTCGGCTCGGTCGAGGGCTCCTGACGTGTTGCTGGCCACTCCCTCGCTCACTCCTGTGCTCACCCCGACCCGACCTGTGCTCACCTCGACCCGATCACTCTGACCCGATCCTCCATAGGGCGGCGTACTCGTGCCTCATGCAGCCCGCGATGCGGGCGCTCATCGTGCGTGCTGCGAGAGCGTGATTGGCAGCCCGACAGATTGCGCTCTGCTGCTCCTGCTGCTCAGCAGAGTGTTCGCAGTCGCGAGCTCGTGATGCTGCCGCGTGTAGGGAACGGCAGCGATGCTGGCGCAGCATCGACGACGGCCAAGCGTGTGGACAGTGCGTGGGTGATCAACGGTCAGAAAGCCTGGATCACCAACGGTGTAGAGGCAGAGGCAACTGTTGTCTTTGCGACCACGGACAAGTCGCAGAAGCACAAGGTCGGTGTTGGCTGCCACCTTAGCTGCTGCTGCTGCTTTTGTCTGCAGGAATTGTAGATAGATTGGGAGTGTGCCATCATTTTGGCGTCAGATGCCTTCGGAGCTCAGCTCTTGGCATCAGCTGGCGCATCGTTCCCGTGCGCCTTAGTGCAGGCGTTTGTGATAGCCGTTGTGGCTCTTCTGCCACTACATAACTGAGGCTGCCTGATTGGCTCAGCTCTACTTTCACTTTTGCGCTTCCAAGCAACAGGAAGCCGAGCATGGCTGACCTTTGGTCAGCGCCATCCCCACCACACCCCCCAGGCCTGTGGACGCTCTGTGGATACTGAGGGCTATTGTATACCATTATCAACTTAGTCGGGGGGGGGGGGCTGACTGACTGTATATGGACAGAGCTCATCCATAGCTAGTCTTGGATCGTCTAGAAGCCGGGAAACATGTACAGAAATCAGTAGCCTCTCGGCTCAACAAGTTGCATCCCTTCCTTTGTATAGCAGGCAATAGCTTAGATGTCGCGATCTTCCACGAGCAAGCTACTAGTAGGGCTAGCATGCTAAGTTGGACCTAGAGTTAGAAAGAATAATCGTCAAAATAGATTCTGAAGTACCCTAGCCATAATTGGACTGTGGGATCCAACGAAAAAGGGTAGATGGATGTAGCTGGCATGTGTAGCGGAAGTAGTAGGTGCCACCGCCTGGCATGCCCAAGCAGCAGTCCCTACCAACGAATCCTTTGCACTTACATTTAAAGCTTAGCTTGCCGCGATAGCAGGTCGAAATTTCCCGATATTTTCCATTTATATTCATTACATTATATTTTATATTTTCAGAAATCGGATATTTTTCTGAGTGTAATAATTGGGGGTCACTTGACTCGTTGTATGACCTTTCTGAACTGTCCTAGTCTCCAGTTCAATGCTAGACCAGAAAAAATGTTGGTTGGGGCATTGAGACCCTTAAGTTTCCACTGCATACACACCGCCCTGAACCTCTCTCAAGAGACCTCGGACACTTCGGAAATGTTATTCATCAAGTGCCTAATGATTGCAGTTGCTGGGGAGCATCCGACCGTGACAGGTGCAGCCATAGTAGGGTCTGTCACGGGTTGATTATTTTTAGTGCAATACCCGGGTGGCATTGCTTTTTACATTAAGCTGTCAAATAGCATGTCATAGGTACTTTTGTTCGGCGTTGTAAGTACTTTTGGGTGGTAGCTGGTCCCGGTTGTTGCTGGCCCGAAGGCTAGCTTTAGTCTTGCCAGCTCTTGCTTGCCTATGGCTGATGCCGGAGTGTGAAAATGTGAGCTCTGGCATGAGCCGTGAGCTACCGCCGAGGCCGCACCGAGGTGTGTGTGCCACCGCTAGGTGGATCCAAAGGAAGGTGACCGTTTGTGTAGCTTTTCCTGCATTGAGACTCCCTCTGCACCATGTGATTGGTTGGTAGGCTGCAGTGCATGCCTGGATTGTCTATTTAAAGTTCGACGGAAGTCAGCTGATTTAATGGCCTCATTTGTTTAGCAGTGTGAGAGCCTTAGCAGCTGTCGTCCGGCCTGCAGCTGGGGCAGTACAGGATTGCCTGTTGCAGGGCTCGAACCTGCGACATGCCGGTGGGCAAGTGCGAGCACCGGACTCCTCGGGTCGGGCTCGAAGTTAGGCTCGGATGTCCTGGGTCATGCTATGGGTGACTGCCGCTACCTGTGCCCAGGCATTAGTGGGCTACTTGCTGTTTGTTGCTGCCTGCCTAGTTTGAGTGTGTGCTTTAAAAATCTTCTACATTCGTTTCGAAATACTTGTTTTGAGATGCTTTTCCGGGTAATGCTCGTGCCAGAACAAGGTCGGCTGAAGGGCCACAATTTCTGTCCGCAAGAACAAGGCGAGGCTGGAGGAGCACTCTATCGTTACATGTTACCTCCACCGAGTCTGGAGGCTACGAGCTTGCTACACCGTGCTCAGCGCTGTCGCCTCGAAGCGCTACACTGCCACATGTGAGCTGCATCGGAATTAGCATACCCCTGTGTACATTGTAGCTCAGAGCTATTCGCTGCTTCACAGGGTATCAGCGCATTCATCGTGAGAAAGCCGACAGCAGGTCTGACTGTCGGCAAGCCCGAGGATAAGCTCGGCATTCGCGCGTCATCGACCACCACGCTCACGTTCGACAGCTGTCACGTGCCGGAAGCAAGCCTGCTCGGCGAAACCGGTTCGTACCTATCGCTCTTGCTGAAGGCAGGTCGTCAGCAGTTGACATACTTGCTGCTGCATTCGCAGGGGGCTTCGAGTCCAAGAAATGTGCAAACATGAAAGTAGAGCTAATTCTCGTGTCAAAACCAGAGCGAAACAGCAGCATCTGTGGCATCGCGAAAGGGAAGGCAAATATATCTTTTTGCCCTGCACCGACCCAAAACTCGGAGGATTAGAAACAGCCAAAAAAATGGGTAATCCTGTGGATCAGTAGTTAGTGTACTTATAGGCGCTAGCATGTTGGGATTGCGAGACACGTAGTCCTGTGTACTAGAGACCGTGCCTATAGTTCACATGCTCCCAAAGCCTGGAACTTACTTCCGACTTGTGTCATGACATCCCCTCACTTGACCACATTTAAAAAGAAACTAAAACCACATCTATGTATCACAGCATTTAGTGGGTCCCTGCGTTTCGACCTTTATGTGCTTATTCGTACTGACACTCTGCATGCTGCCACTAACCACACTTGCATGCTGACCCTGTGCATGTCACCTCTGACCATGTTATTCTTGTTGTTTATTGAGCATGCTACCAGTAACCATTCGATTGTGCTTCCTTTGTAGCAAATGTAAAGTGCCTAGAAAGAGATTTAGTTCTCTGAGGGTGCTCAAGTGTGTTATTACACGGGTAGATTTTGAGGCTATACTATTGTCGGTTACTCCCCCCCCCCCTTGAATTTTTCCCTCCTGGCTTGCATGTTCTTGACATGGCAATGTTTCAGAGGCATCTATCTACTGGCACTGCTAATGACTTTACAATTTTGATCTAATCATGAGTCAACAAACTCAAGAGCCGTCGTCTTAAAACACTTCGTTTTTTTGCCGGCTTTGTGTGTCCTAGATAAAGCTATGGATCTCTAGATGGGCAGGCCATGATTTGCCATAGCCAAGCAAAGAGAGCCAATTTCAGCATTTATGGTTGAACTACAGAAAACATTGTTAGAAAAGGCTGTTGTTGCAAGAAGATGCTGTAAAGCTATCCTCAAAGTCGTTGTGTGGTCATTTGGTCCCTTTTATCTGAACGGGCTTTGTAGAAATTATACCTTCTGCTTCATTTAGCTTGTGGAAGGTATTGTAGCTTCATCGATTAAAATCGTCAATTACATTAAGCTTATTTACCTGCACAGTTTGAAGCAAGAGCAATCTTATGAAGCTAGTGGTGGAGCTGCTACATCCTCCTTGACAGTTCATGCTTGATGTACACATACATGGGAATGTGCTGCACTTTACAGTACTTCTTTTCGGTAGTCGGTGACTGGTACCGACGTCAAAGCCCAGTCAGTACATGCTGCTCATCGTGATGGGGTATCACTTATCCTGATTACTGTAATTTCCTATTGGTGTGTCTAATTCGAGGTTTGGGTCCTTTTTAGGGCATTTTAAACCTTTTTCATATTTGTTCTTCGGTGGACTCCACAGATTGTCGGTTCAGTTTGGTTTTTAGGCAAGTAGATCCGTGTTACCATTTGAACATTTAAATTGCCATTTTACCTGTAGTTTTATTAACATTAATTCCAGGGATGTGGCATGACTTAATGGATGGGACTTATAACCAACATTAAAAGGCACTTTTTAGTATGCTCTGACTTGTATTTGGCCTCTTACTGTGGAATAACTTGTGTTTGTCATTGTAGCCATCGTTAATAAATGGATCTTAATGAACATTAGGCACTGGTCATAAAACATGTGATCAAATGAGCAGTGCATCAAATGTGGAGATGCTGTGATCACATGCCGTCTTATGGTGGAATAATAATAATAATAGTAGTAATAATAATACATTTGATATGTCACCCTCAGAGAACTCAATCTCTTTCTAGGCACTTTACATTTGCTACAAAGGAAGCACGATCGAATGGTTACTGGTAGCATGCTCAATAAACAACAAGAATAACATGGCTAGGGGTGACATGCGCGGGGTCAGCATGCAAGTATGGTTAGTGGTAGCATGTACAGTGTCAGCACACATTAGCACATAAAGAACGAATCACAGTGACCCATTAAATATTGTGATAAATAGGTGTGTTTTTAGTTTCTTTTTAAATGTGGTCAAATCAGGAGATTTCATGACACAAGTCGGGAGTGAATTCCATGCTTTGGGAGCATATGAACTAAAGGCTCGGTCTGCAAAGTATTTGAGGTTTGTACGAGGTATAGGTAAACAGTTAGATTCCAAAAAGCAGGTGGTACTATGCTCAGCCTGGTTGGGAGTGGATCTGATAGGTAGGCAGGAGTCAAAGAATGAAGGGACCTGAAAGTGAGTGACTAAACCTCGGTCAGCCGTGATGGCACACTAGGTAAGGTGGTTGCTTTTCACGACCACGGTCCAGAGGTCGTAGGTTCGAATCCTACAGTGGGCAAAAATCTTGAAGTCAATCCGTCACTTGACTGGCAGCCAGTGCAGGTCGGCGAGAAGTGGTGTGATGTGGCAACTGCGCCGCTCACGACAGGCAAGCCTAGCTGCCGAGTTTTGCACCAGCTGCAATCGCCTGATCGCACATGCTGGTAGACCAGCAAGCAGTGAGTCACAGAAGTCAAGACGGGAGTTCACAAATTCATGGACCAACTTAGATGAGGTATCTCTGTCTAAGCAAGGCCAATTTTCAGCATTGTTATGTAGCTGAAAGTAGGCAGACTTGACTGTGAAAAGACTTGAGTTGAATGCTGGATGATGCACCATCAAGCTTGTCCGGCAGGTCCCCCACATGCTTGATGTTGCAGTAGTTTAGAAAAGCAGTTTGCAGTTCTGGCCAGCCTCTATCTGAGCTAGCGGCCCTCTCTTTGCCGTGAGCAACGTGTGAATCCATGTTCGCACGTTCAAACTTTCTAAAGAGCCCAAGTTAGAGTCTAGTTTAGGAGTTCCTACTAGAATGTTGCTTCCTCATTTTGGAAAACCTGGCGGCGGCAGTGTCCCTCTTCCCTCGTATTTGCTGTTGCCGAATAATCACGAGTGACATGGACGGCCCCCAATGTAGGTATTGGCCGTGACTAGTCTTAGCAGTAGGCAACAGAACCTTCTGCCGGCGCTTGCAGTGGCATGCTGCAGTAACTTTTCCCGAATGTGGTGCTGCTGTTATTTTCCTGTAGTAACATGTCACTGGATTTCTAGAAGCACTGCTGAAGCTATGCACGTGATGGCGTACATAGAGCCTCGGAGAGCTAATTAGCATTGGTCTCCCAGTGAGCAAAGGTCATGTGAGCCCAACAATGTGACCGTAAACCTCAGCTAGCCGACAGTGATGCTATAGGTGAATGTCCTAGAATATTCTAGTAGGATATCCTAGACCGAGTCCGATAGGAAGGAATTTCCCAGTCCGTGAGTGAAGCTTTATGCATGTGAGACTGCTAGACTGATGTGTTCATGCTGTTGGGCCCTCCCTATCTGCATTCAAACTGTGTCTGGTGATATCCTGCTCTCAAACAACTCTTGCTCTACACTTTCATTCACACGACGCGCTGTAGGTAATGGATTTAAGATTGCCATGGCCACTCTGGACGGTGGCAGGATCGGTATAGCAGCTCAGGCTTTGGGCATAGCGCAGGCTGCGCTGGACTGTGCCGTCAAGTACGCGAGTGACAGGAATGCGTTTGGAGCACCAATCAGCAAGATGCAGGCCATACAGGTGACCAATCAGCAGCACGGTCACGTGTACCAGTGAGTGAACCGGTCGGCTGAGCTCGTGGAAGCACAGTGGGGGGAAGGAGGAAAGAAAAGAGAGAGAGACAGACAGACAGACAGACAGACAGATAGAGACTGAGGCAGGGAGGGGGAGAGGAGAGAGAAAAGAGGGATGGAGAGTTTATGAGGAGGCGGAGAGATAGTGCTCATACTTGCTTACACAGGTGTACATCGCTAGTGTCCATTATTGTAAAGTTAGTGATGTTGTACCTGTATACCTTTCACATAACTTGTTCTGGTTGTTCAGATAAAGTTGGCAGACATGGCCATGCGCCTGGAGGGCGCCAGGCTCCTCACGTGGCGGGCGGCTGCCCTTAAAGACGCCCACAAGAACTATACGAAGGTGAGAGTTGCTTCAGTTGCTGCTGCCATCGCTTCCGCTCTGTCTGAGCCGAGCAGTAGCGCCTATAGCAAGATGATTACTATGCCCGGGAGCAGTGGAAAGAGGGATGCAACAGTTAGTGCATCTATGTGCATTCGTGTGTGAGCATGCCTGTACACTCACAGCTCGAAGCTACCGCCTTCCGGCTAGCGGCAGCTCAGTCTCTCAGCTACAGCCGATAGCTCGGCATCAGAGACATGGCACACACCACACCAGACTATAGTGGGCATGGCGGTGGTCTCCACCGCTCTGGTAACTGATGCCTTGTGGAAAATAGCGGGCATATGGGATCTACCCTCGAGGTGAGGAAGGCCAACAGAATGTCAATTCATGCCCACTCGATAATTTTTCCAATTTACCTGATGCCAAATGAGTAAATCGATGATAGAAACAGCGGCCCACGTTGACTGCGACAAATCCCAAAAGCAGAATAATTGGTTTTTGCTGTGGTTCTGTACTCAGGACTGCACTGAGCCGTGTTTGCTTGCGTGCGTGTGCCGGTGGTTAGCAGCAGCAGTGGCGGCATTGCCCTCCTACCCCCCCCCCCCCCCCCCCGCCGGTACTGCTGCCACTGCCGGTCATCAGATCCTGCTTTGTATTGTATACTGCGTTCATAGTCGTGCTTTCAGTTGAGGCTTGTCAGAAGCTCTCAATGCTATGCTGCCGGCATAATTTGGCAATGTTTGAGCCATGTTAATGTTGCGGTAATATGAATGCTAAGCTGTCAGATATGCATTTGACACAATCGCCCACCATCTCTCGGGTGAGCATCAGTGAAGCCACTAGTTTACGGAGTGGTGCATGACCGGAGGATTTTGTGAAAATACAGCTGGCCGACCGTGCACGTCTGTGCAAGCTGTGCCTCCCAAAGTTCTCCCTGCCGCACCAAGGGTTGGCCCAGTAGGCTTGTTGCTATGGTTACCTGACACAGTTGCTGCTAATTCTCTGGCCAGCCGAGTAATGCCCGCACCCTCGACGGTCCCTGGCAAGGAGTCTACCTAGAGTCCCTTCGCCGAAACTGCATTCGTGTGAACCTGCGCTGCTGTAACCTATTTTCCTTGGGTTGTATCGCGGTCTCAGTGGTGCATGGTTTGGCGCGATGCTCGCACTCAGCGGTCACCCCACGGACAGTGCTGTGCATTGTCCATACTGTGCATTGTCCGTACTGTACATTGTCCGTACCGCTCGGTCATGGTGGTGGCAGCGGTGCTGCTGCTGCTCGTGTGTGGCTGCCAGTGCGAGATAACGGTGCGACGGTGGAATATCTCAGTTGAATATCGTTAGCTGAGTAGATGTTGCTTCCGAAGATCTGTTCGTGCAGCACTAAAAGTAACAAACACATGGCCGACAATGCGACCAGGTAGCCTAGTGTTGCCCCTGATGATGAGTCGCAGGCAGTCCATCTTTTTGGTTGTTCCCCCTCCCCAAGATACCCGAGTGGGAACCATAGACTCTGCTTGTGGCGCTTGCGGTCGTTGTCAGTTGAATTGCAAATAATGCTAATAGGTGTAATAGGCTAAATAATAATAATAGGTGTAATAATAGGCTAAATAGCAAATAATGCAGCAGGTTTATCACCTGGAACCTCATTTTCCTGACCCGCAATCCGTGACTCGAGTTTACTTGGCTTCTGGCTGCACCTTAGCAACCGACTAAGCTTATACACCGCCCCTCCCACCCGGCTTCTATGTTGTTGTTGCTAGCCTTCTCTGTTCACCGTTTCTGTTGGAAGTGTGGCAAGTCTCGCTACTGACCTCGCTCACTCTTGTATATGATTAATTTGCATTGCTCCCAAAGAGAGCTTAATTTGTATTTAGACACTTCACATATCCCCAGGGCTCCAGCTCCAGCCAATTTGTTGCCGGGTTTGAAGCGATTTAAGCACAGGCTACTTTAATGCTGCTTTAATGCGAACTTGACTTGGCCACAAGCTAACTAACACCGCCTGGGCAGAAAATTGCAGGGCAAAAAATAAAATGGCAACACAATTTGTAAACGCCAGGCCGTGCCTGACGAATACAGCAGATCCACTCCATTGTTCTGTTTTTAACTCCTGTACTGACTTTTTCTTTTTTTCTTGTCCATGCTTGGAGCATGTTGGCTTTGTCAGTACTACAGTGCTAGATAACCCTTTTTTGCCGTTGCCATCTACTTAAGAAACAATTGGTTTCGTTAATGTCCCGTCGTTTGCAGGCGGCAGCCATGGCGAAGCTGGCTGCGTCAGAATGTGCCACCTACAACGCTCACCAGGTGAGTGCCAAAGCTGGGCTGCCAGCGAGGCTGCTTCACGAGCCTTTGTTGATCTGCCGATGCCTAAGTCAACGTCATTGTATAGCAGGCAGCGGGTGTGGGTGGTCATTTATTTTTGAGTAAATCAGTTTTGTAGACACTTAATCATACAGACATCATTGCACAATCACACGGATGTCTCTCTATAATTCAGTCTTCCCACAGCTCGTTGAGCAGTGACCTCGTATTTGTGTTGGAGATGCATTTCTACTAGAAAACACTGGACGCACGCTCTTTCTTTTTTGAGACCCTTCGAGACCCCGACCGTCCAAGTATCGTCCGTAATTCTTGACTTGCCGTGCAGACTTTGTAATAGGCAGTTGCATGGTGCAAAGGCCTCCGGTGGCACCAGAGGCCTTTGCACCATGCTCTCACCTCATCATTGCTCAACTCCCAAATCGAAGACCCATGCTCTCACCTCATCGAAGGAAACCGAGGCGTAATGGCCGGTTCTCACCTTGACCTTGAAAGACCGACGGTTGTTTGGCTCGGCCTCGGTTAGTTTACCTCATGCATGGCCACTGACTTGGGCCTGGGATCAGGTTACCGATGCTCATGCACCCACTCACTTCCGGCTATCCACGGGTCTACTCACTGCTACTTCACTACCGTCCTTGACTTGTCATTCTCCTATTTTAGCTGTGCTGCTGCTTGCAGTCCTTTTGTTGCTAATGCCAATCCCAAGCGGTTCCCACAGCTGTGGTTCACCCATTGGCTAGCACGGCCCCACGGCCCGTAGGTGGCTCCAGGGGCGCGGCCAAGGTAGTCCTCTTCTTAGCGTCCTGGCGGCTCGAGCCGTGCCCAAGGGAGTTGCCTCCCATGTAGCTGCCCTTGAGTGGGGGCTGCTTTTTTGGTGAGTGCAGTCAGAGATGTGTGCGAGGCGATAGACGCGCCTAGCAGCGCCGAAGCTGGAGTCACTGCCCTCCCCCCTTTGTTGCAGTGTATCCAGGTTCTTGGTGGCATGGGCTACGTGAGCGATATGCCGGCAGAGCGCTACTACCGTGACGCACGCATCACTGAGATCTACGAGGGCACGAGCGAGATACAACGCCTCGTCATTGCCACGAGCCTGCTCAAGGAGTACGGTGCAGCAACCGCCTAGTCAGGCGGAGGTCTCCGCTCCACTAGCCGTGCGTGGCGCCGGTCACGCGGGTCAGGGCGCCGGTCACGTGGGTTGCCTGCCGGCTGCTTCGAGTGACCTAGAGCTCGTCGTGCGGCGGCACAGTGCATAGTGCATAGCATATGCCGGTTGTGGGCTGGCGAATGACGAAGCCCGACTGCAGACGCAGAGGAGGTTGCCTGGTTTGCTGCATGGTGTGGCTCAGAGCGCTGCTTCAACAGCGAGTCAACGAGCTCGGATTTGCTGGCGCGAGCTCGTCCCTGTCAAGTCATCACCCGATTGTGCCGTTCTTTTAGCGTCGGCAGTTTGAGATGGCTTTGATCCGATCTGCTGCTTGATTTGTCTGGCTGTGAAAGACTGCACGTTAGGCATTGCACACGTTGGCCCATTCTCAGGCTTTGCCTCAACTTGCCTGGTGTGCTCCTTCGTGTATTCAATTCATTTGTAATCGATGCTGTCCGTTATCCTGCCTTGACCGCAGTCATATTGAATGTATTGTGGCTGATGCAATACACTCACTGCAGATCGTTACTTACTCTAGTAAAGGATTGAAGTTTTGCCATTACTAGACGCAATTGCTGATGCCCTATCGCATTGAGTGTCGTTCATTGCAGTTTACTGAGTATGCTTCGTCTCAATCGTGATTGCTTTGCTTGAAAGTTCTTGGGAGAGAACATAACTGTGCTGTGCTCCACTGTCAGTGCACCGAGCTGGGATGACGAAGCAAGGCCAAGGTAATACCGGAGTAGCAGCATAGTATCGGTGTTCAGTAGGCCCAGGGCTATGCAACTCGCTCTGCAGAACTGTGCTGAGCTGAGGGGAAAAAGCGCCTAGAAAGAGATTGATTTTTCTGAGGGCACTTTATCAGGTGTATTACTGTTATTATTATTACGTCGGCTGCCCTCACATCACTTCTAGCTCAAGCAAATATTTACAAAATAGTGTCTGCCTGGCTTGGATGTCAATGCAACATTTCATAGAATGCTGGAGGCGCCTCGATCTGCTGTAAATTCTGTAAGCTTACTGTTTATTTGGTGCACAGTTGGTTTAGCCATGCCTTCATTATTCCACTGATTTACACGAGGCTGCTTGGCTTCTTTGTGTCCATGCAGCCTGACGTCCTTCTTCAACCTATGCTTTTAACCTTCAAGCTTATGAAGCCGGTCGTCACCTAGCAATACATTTCGGCTGGGAGTGCTGGGTTCTGTCAGACGGCATTGGTTTTGCATTTTGACTGTATGTCGGTGGGCCTTCATTCTTGTTCACTTCTTTGAGCATCTTTGAACTGACAGTCTAGCTAGTATCACAATATGTTGTGTTGGTGTGTATGTGAATCGTCAATCAATGGCCCCGTGTTTCATTTTGTAAAGGATCACAACTGTGGTTGCCTTCGGTTCATCTGAGGCCACTGTCCACCATGCGTCAAGTTGGTCGTCTAACGAGGACTAATGCTAGCCCAGCAATAGCAGATGGGGTTCAAACAGCTCCTTAGGTTACCACCAACGTGTTTTCGAAATCCGAAATGGAAACCATTTGAACGTGAGCAAGCAGCACTTGCAACAGTTAGGGTGGCCTAATTAGTTAATCTGCTGCAGCACATGACTGTCAGACCCCAATTGATCGCTTCGCCTACCGAGAGCCAAGTTGAAATATTAAGTGCCCACGTCTCGGATAAGTATTACTACCAAGATGGTGTCAGCGATGTGAGGGGGTTAAGTATCTTACCTCCTGTAAAGCAGAAATGCACCCAACAACACAGCCGGACGGACGTAGCAGGTATGAAATTCTACATGTCACCGGATCGCCGGCTGCTCAGCCACTGAGTAATGCAGCCCAGGCTCAGCAGGTGGTCGACTTCCTGCCCCTTCACCTGCTCTGCCCCGGCCAGAGCTGCCCGTTAGCGGCCTGTGCTCCTGGTAAGCTGGGGCAGCAGGTGCCCTGCCCATTTGTTTGACTATGCTGGGCCTACCTGTCTGCGACTAGATGGGAAACTCTGCTTCTTGGCCTTGGACCTATTCAAGGGTCCACTGATCTCCCCACCTGTTTACCTCCGTCCCAGAAGCCGACACGGTGTGACGTCATCCAAGCTCTTGTATGACGATTCAGAAGCTTGTTTCTATTGACATCAGTGCGACAGAGCAAGGTGCATGCATTTTGGGTTGGAGCAACTGCTTCATGAGAACGCTTCCAGTTAACTCATAATAATAATAATATATATTTGTATAGCACCCTCAGAGAACTGGTTCTCTTTGTAGGCACTTTACAGATGCTGTATAGAAAGCATTACCAAATTATTGGGGATAACACCGGCAAGCAGCAGGCATAGCGTAAGCAGGTACATGCACACGAAGGGCAAATCGAAAAGACCCACCAAGTGCTGTAATAAACAGCTGCGTTTTAAGCTTCTTTTTAAATGTCACGTCAGGGGACGTTGTGACTGATGTCGGTAGTGAGTTCCAGGCTTTGGGAGCATAGGAACTAAAGGCATGGTCTCCGACAGTTTTGAGGTTCGTACGACATATGGCCAAACGATTCGAGTCAGAGCAGCCGGTAGTACGACTTTTTACCTGGTAGGGGAGCAGATCTGATAGGTAGGCTGGATCCAGATAATGAAGGGACAACTACAAGTAAGTTACAGAACCTAGACGAAGATATGCTGCTTTGAGTGGGAGCCAGCGCAGGGCGGCGAGAAACGCTGTCATGTGACAACTGCACCGATCACGACAGACGAGCCTAGCTGCAGAGTTTTGCAGCAAGTGGAAGTGCCTGATTAGATCGAGGGGGAGGCTGGTTACATTGCTCGGGAAGTCTCCCTTCGTAGCCAACGTCTAGACTGGTTTTCTTGACCTGTTCCTCTTGAATCGAACTCCGGTTTCTCATCACCTCTCTCAGAAAGGCAGTGGCACCACTTCTCGTGGGCTTGCTTGCTCAGGCACGAGCCGCAGCGATCGTATCATCGACACTACGACGCTCTGTCTCCTCTCGCTCTGTCTCTCTCTGTCTCTCTCTCTGTCTCTCTCTCTGTCTCTCTCTCTCTCTCTCTCTCTCTCTGTCTCTCTCTCTCTCTCTCTCTCTCTCTCTCTCTCTCTCTCTCTCTCTCTCTCTCTCTCTCTCTCTCTCTCTCTCTCTCTCTCTCTCTCTCTCTCTCTCTCTCTCTCTCTCTCTCTCTCTCTCTCTCTCTCTCTCTCTCTATGTCTCCTCTCCCTCTGTCTGTCTCTCCTCTCGCTTCTCTCATTCCCTTTCCCCCTCAACCTGTCTCTCCCTCTATCCCTCTCTCTCCCCTCTCTTCCTCTCTATCCCTCTCCCCTCTTTTTCCCTTTCTCTTCATGTCTCTAAATCTCTCTTTCTACATCTCTCGGTACTCATATAATATGGACTACTGGTTTAAATAGGACGGTGTCTGAAATCTGATTGCCCCCGCACAGGGAGGCCGGCCTCAGACTTCGGTCCACCACCTGGGGGGGGGGGTGTAGATAGACTGCAGAAGATTAGCACTTGGCGAGTCGCTGCTGCTTCTACTCCTGCAAGCTATTACCTACAGCTTGCAGTGGCAGCTGCGACTCGACTCGCCAAGTGTTAAGCCATCCAACCCCCTGCAGTCCATCTACCCTCGGGCGGTGGACCGAATTCTCGGGAGCGCCTGTGCATACCGATGCAGTCAGCACACATGCTATGCATTTTTTAGTGTGGCAGGGTCACCATCCGTGAGCTGCTAGGTTTTCGCAAGACATTTGGCAGGATTTGACACAATTTAGCAGTAGAGCTTACCTTGTTCAGCGGTCCCATTGCTGGTCGAATGCTATCGGTTTGTGGCGCAACCTGCGCTTAACCTTGACCAAAGTGGAAAATCTGTGTTCTACAATATGTTAGTACCAACCAAATGTAGATCACAGGCAGTCCATCTTTGTACGATTCATTGGGTCTCGCTTCAAGCAGCTCTTTCTATTAGCATTGACTACTATTGTTTGGGTAATATAACCACTAAAACCTTACCAATCGCTATCGTGCTATCAAGCAAACCTTGCGAGATAATAACTTCCAAATTATCCAACTGAACTGTGAGAAACCGTTGGTGGAAAGTGTGGCTGCTATGAGTAAAAAGAGGAACAACAATCGGCTCTGCCAGCATATTTTCTGTTGAATCTGCACGACATCTAGGTGCTATGTTCCAAATTGACCTTTCATTAGACGATCGCATCAGGTCCACAGTCAAGTCTGCCTACTCGGCTACATAACATTGCTAAAATTCGGGCTTGTTTAGGCAGGGATACCACATCTAAGTTGGTTCATGCATTTGTGACATCCGGTCTTGACTTCTGTAACTCACTACTTACTGGTCTACCGGCCTGTGCAATCAGGCACTTACAGCTGATGCAAAACTCTGCAGCAAGGCTTGTCTGTCGTGAGCGTCACAGTTGCCGCAACTCACCACTTCTCGCCGACCTGCACTGGCTCCCAGTCAAGCAACGCATCGACTTTAAGGTTTTATCACTCACTTTTAGGTCCCTTCATTCTTTTGCTCCAGCCTACCTGTAAGATCTACACCCTCACCAGGCTTAGCATCGTACCACCCACTTTTCGGAAACTAACTGTTTACCTATACCTCGTACAAATCTCAAATCCTTTGGAGACAGTGCTTTTAGTTCGTATGCTCCCAAAGCGTGGAACTCACTACCGACTTCCGGCACGACATCCCCTGACTTGACCACATTTAAAAGGAAACTAAAAATGCATCTATTTATGACAGCATTTAGTGGGTCCCTGTGATTAGTTCTTTATGTGCTAATGTTATTATCAAGTGCAATATTATAATGTGTGCTGACACTGTTGCATGCTGCCACTCACCGCACTTGCATGGTGACCCTGTGCATGGTACCCCTAACCATATTATTCTTGTTGTTTGTTGAGCATTCTACCACTAGCCATTTGATCGTGCTTCATTTTCAGTAAATGATAAGTGCCTAGAGAGACAGTGAGTTCTCTGAGGGTGCTATATCAAATGTATTATTATTAGTGGTGGTATTAGTAGAGAAATGCAATCGCCTCAATCGCTAGAAATGGAGTGGTTGAGTTACTTCAAAGGAATCATGGGTTGTATTTTTCAGCTGCACAGTGAAAGATAATTTCTATATGGAGCTAGCCATGATCATAATGGTTAATGCTCCCCGTAGGAGAGAATCAACTCGACGAGAGGCCATCGGGCACGATGGTGTCCAAATGGGTTAATTAATTCTCTTACTTGATCCATGCAGGTCTCAAGAGCTCGTACTTCAGCTCGACGCCGTCGAAAATCGCGAAAGCTCGTCTTCGGAGCAAAAGAGGCTCGTGTTTGTAACTCCTCCCAACTCCCAACATGAAAAGCGTCACTCATGAAGCCACTGGTGCTTGGCAGTTAGGCTTGACATTCTCTGTTGACCATCAGGCAGAGCTGAGATTCCATCAATTCCGCGAGCCTAGCTTGGGAACCGGTGAATTTGCATTCGTGAGAGTGGCGATACACAAGTGAGAGGAAGGCCTGTGGGCTTGTGATTGTCTGTTGTGACTGGGCGGCCCAGGTTCGACTCCAGAATACCAACGAGACGTATTTCCGGTGAAAGCGCACCAGTCGGCGCTGTCGGCTCGTGCTGTACAAGTCCGGTTGTTAGCTCCCCTGACTGACTCTCTTGCTCACCCTGCCGGGTGCCCTTCTAACCGCTTGGGTTGTACAGCTCCTATTCATCAGACACCCAGCTTGTGCGCATGCAGTCATATTCGTTTCGTTCTGGACTGAGGCACTACAGCTCATTGCTATAGGCTAAGGATCTTGCCAGCTGTCTGCTGCTAGTAATGTTAATAATATTAATAATAATGTTAGTAATGTTAGACTATTGTGCCAGGACTACCCAAACGTGCAACATCGAGGCTCAATAGCTACTTCTTGATAGTCAATCTTTGCAGTGGCTTCCGACAGAACTATGGATTCAAGTACAGATTCTCATTTGTAGCTTTCACGACTACCATGGCAACATATCTATCTAGGAAGGTACCTAGTTGGAAGTAGGGAATTAAAGCATAAAATTGCTGCCTTGCTATTGGTCTTTTCCTCCTATGCCAGCACTGCTCGCTCACCTCTGCTTCTCGGATGTGGCTCTTCTGATATGCCTGGAAATATTATAAGATTGTGCAAATGAACACAGTACTCTATGATCTAACCTCATTAAGTCCTGTGAGGCATAAGAGAGAGAGAGAGAGAGAGAGAGAGAGAGAGAGAGAGAGAGAGAGAGAGAGAGAGAGAGAGAGAGAGAGAGAGCGAGAGAGAGTGCAGAAAAGTATGAGGTGCTTCAATGCTGTATTCCTACATACCGAATGTGGGTTGCTCAATTCCAGACTATCCCAACGAGACAAGATAGAACGGATTAGGGAATCAATCCCCTCACTGCAGTCGCACTTGTCGGACTGAGACTGCATACCGTCCGTACAGCTCTGCTTCTACCTCCTTCACGCCTGTCTCTATCATACTCATCGGTCTCTCAGGGTCAGGGTCAGCCTCCTTCTCTTCACTATCTATTCTCTCCATCTGGCCCATGTCATTGCCAAACACAATCTTGGCTTTCACGTTAACGCCGATGACACTTAGCTTTGCCTATCTGCTGATACTTCCCAGCCTTGCTCCTCAGCATCCGACTCACTTACCTCTCTTTCAGCAGCAATCGACGAGATTCCTTGGACAGGAGTATGGCAGGCAAACTACTTGAAGCGTGTGTGGCATCGCATCCACTAGACAACTGCAGTTCTCTTTATCGAGGACTCCTGGCCTCGTGTGCCCCGTCAGTCGTCTGCAGTCGTATGCACCTAAACTCAGCTGCTGCTTCATCTGGTCAGCACGTCATCTGGGCACATCAGGCTGCCACATCGCAACATTTGTATCTGAGCTCCTTCACCATGTTCCCTATCCAGCCTCGAATCGACTTTGGCATCCTATCTCGCTTGCCTAAATGTCTCTTCACTCGCTCTTGCAACAGCCTAACTATCCAACCACCTGGCTCCTTCAGTCACGTGCTCTTGTCCCGCCCTTCTTGGATCGTCTCGCTGTTCCTCTGGCTCTGACTAATCTTCTTTTGATCGCGCTTTCAGTTTGTTTGCTGGGCAAGCCTTGTATTAGCCTCCGGCTTCTGTCGCCATTTGCATTGATGGAGCTGCTGAATCAGCTGCGCAGTTTTTTCACTTAGCGGCAGGCGTAATTTTTAAGTCATCAGAATTTAAGCTTTTTTTTTTACTTAGTGGCAGCCGAGAGTGGCTCAGTGGTTGGGGCCGATGCGTACCGCCCGGATTTGGTAGATGCCTCCGCAGGCAGGCGGTAGCGGTTCGAAACCTTGTATTAGCCTCCGGCTTCTGTCACCATTTGCATTGGCTTTGCAGGGCGTAAGTCGCAGCTGCAGTTGCACCTGTGTTCCCGTGTGTTTTTTCTTACTCGTACATAACTCAGCAGTGAATGTGACTATCCATAAGCCTTACCCACCCACCGGCTGCCCATAGACTCTTCGTGCATGCTTTAGAGCAAGATATCCTACATATAACACTAGCATGCTTGATACCGTGCATGCAACTAACCCTGGGGTACTGCTTCTCGTGTACCGATTTGTAAAACACCTGGATAGAGATCGAGTGCTTAAAGGGCAAAATTACAAACGATCTATTATTATTACTATTACTATCAGCTCCACATTCAAGCCTGCCTACTTTCAGCAATGCACCGTCGCAAAATTCGGGCCTGTTTAGACAAGGACAGCACAGCCATGTTAGTCAATGCATTCATGACATCCCGATTACATTTCTGCGACTCATGGCTAGCAGGTGTTCCTGCCTGCGAAATAAGACCCGTATTACCGACTTGCCCTGATTCCTCATCAAGCGATCGGGTATTGACTTCGAAATTCTGTCTCGCTTTTAGGTTCCTCTATTCCCTTGATGAGTGGCCTCCCTATGAAATACACGTTAATTCAGTCAGGCTCTGCAGGCATCCTGCGACTGGCTCTCTAGTGACTCCCAACCTCCGACATTTGGCTGAGCCTTCCATTAACGACGAATCCTTTGGATACTTGTTTCCTATCCTTCGACAAACTGTAGCTAAATCTGGACATTCCCTGAATTGACGTTTAAAAAAGAGCTACCGATCCACATTTACCTCCCTGCCTCTGATCCTCCACTAGGAGTTGTCCTTTTCGTGCTTGCGAGTGCTGAATTTGTTGCATGTCCTACGTAGCAATTCGCGCTACTCCTTTCCAGTATACGTAGAGTGCCTAGACTCCTTTCGATCGCTGTACACATTTGTTTTTATTATTGTTTTCGGACCATCTCTGCTCCTCCCTGTCTACAAGGCAGCACATACAGTTCGTAGGCGAACTGCTGAGGATAGTGTACCTTCGATGAATCGTAGAAGGTAGGCGATGGTCTGTATTATGAGCTCTTTCTTACCCGACGCGCCTTGAGCCTGCACGAATTTACCGTTAGGCGCTCGTGTAAAGTGAGCGATAAAGTCGAAGGGAGATAATTCCAATGACGATCGAGCACCCCATTGGAGCACCCTCCGTCGAGCGCTCCATTCCGCCCAGTATTCGCGCGAAAGAACCCAGGAAACGTCCTCGGGTGCTTTAAGATCTGCAATGGCTCACTAGGTAAGGAGTGGTTGCTTTGCACGACCTCGGCCCCGAGGTCGTGGGTTCGAATCCTGCGGTGGGCGATCCTTTATCGCCACTGCAAGAGGCGGCGATAGCCGTAAAGGCTCTTCTGTCTCTATAGAAAAGAGGCTGTTAAACCAGCTAGTATTTTTTTATTTTTTTTTCTTTTTAAGATCGGTTCTGGATCACTGCTGACGGAGCCCTGCTGAGCTCTACCCACTCTGACCTATTGACCCGTGGTGAAGCAGGCAGGCTACAATACAGGATTCGCTAAGGCTAGAGTAATGTGCTGTAATGTATATCCGTCTGTAACTCCACAAAGACTCAGTGAATGTTAGGCAGGAAAGTTTTATGGCGCACTCACAGCCTAAGCAACTTTCGGCAAGCATGCGGTTGCCAACAGACTTAATCTCAAGCCATAAAGAGAAGGTGAATAGTATAGCTGAGTCAGGAGGGAGTCACATGACAGTAGCGGCTCTCGATGGCTGGAAACGATGCGCTGCAATCAAACAGCAGGAGAATATATGTCTTTGCGAAATAATTATGGAAGTGAGCTCCACAGTCTAGGACCTGCAGAGCAAAAGCTTGTCACAGACGGTCTTAGGCAAAGGAGTTGAACTGCTAATTTATGGTCCGTGGTGAAACCTAGTCCACGCTGCAGCAAATCAGCTAGGTTTGAAGGAGCCAAACCCTGACGGGCCTTGTGGGTCAGCGAAAGAACTGTACTCTGTATCGGTTGATAAACCGGGAGCCGTCGCAGCTCTTTTAGCAAAGGAGACACGTGGCAGAACTTCTGAAACAGGATGCAGGCAAGCTACATTATAGGATTCAGACAGGCTTCAATGTAGGATGCCGGCAGGATACAGTAGACGATACATTTGCTTCGCAGTTCGCTCTAGCTTAGCAATAGATTTCTCGTCGGACCAGCGGTTCCACCACATGTCTGCAAGGAAGAACGCAGAGCCGAACAAATTACAAAATAAATAGTGCGGTCGATGCGCCCCTATCATTCCATACGCATTTCAGCTGAGGCTAGAGTACGACTGGTGCTCAACTATCGCCTATAGGAAGCAGTCAGGAATTATATGTCTGCCTGCAGAGGGCCGAGTTTCAGCAGCGTCGCTCGTCCGCCCGCACGCGGCTATCCCGCGAGACGTCGGTCGCGGTCCCGGAGCTCGAAGAACTTCCGGGGGCCATATTTCCGGGGACCTGGGGAGTTAGACCCTGCCGCCTGTCTGCGGAGACAGCCGTTTCTACCAAATCCGGGCGGGTACGCATCGGCCCCAACCACTGAGCCACTCTCGGCTGCCACTAAGTAAAAAAAAAGCTTCCATTCTGATTACTATTAAAAATTACGCCTGCCACTTAGTGAAAAAACAGTGCAGCTGATCCGGCAGCTTCATTTTTATGGCGATAGAAGAGTCTTAACGGCTATCACCACCTGTTACAGTTGGCAGTACGGGATCACCCACTGCAGGGCTCGAACCCAGAACCTGAGTCATGAAAATGCGATGCATTGCGGCGCCTCCATGAACCTCGAGGCGATAGCGAGGCAAGCCGGCCGACCCCTGACCGGCCAGCTTCTGGCGATCCATCTGACGCCGTCTGCGCCGGCCCAGATCCCTGTGAGCTTTTTTTATGACGGAGAGCGCATCCGAGCTGCGAATGCTCACGCCGACGGCCCAAATGGGGCGGCGAGGCAATATGCGGTCGCTAATTGACGCTGACCGCAAATTGATCAGTCATTGTATCCTGCTGACGGCCCACTCAAGTACCGAGCGATGTGGGAATAGTGGGGAAGTCGCTCGAGTGCTCGAGGCTGAGTACCGCAGGCAGCGCCCCGCGTAGAAAGCGAAAGCGACGGGACCGTGCAGCCGGCTCTGCAGCTAGGCGCCGGCACTCGCGATTAAGATTCGCGAAAAGCAAAGAGCAGAGTGCCCTCCCCCTCCCCCCCCCCCGCCGCCGCGCCCATCGCCTGGGACGTGCAAGTCACGTGGAGCGTCCTGGTCAGCATTGCACTAAGGGTCGGCTAGACGCAGCTTCGGGCATATGCAGATAGAATCGATGCCCCGCGATCGATTGGGCAGGGGGACTGACTGACTTCTGAAACCAATGTACAGCGAGCCAACTTTCGTCAAAGAGGACGCCGAGGCAGCGAACGGCAGAATTAAGCCTAACGGCATCCACTCTACTAATAATCGTGTTCTCCAATCAATGTGCAAGTTGGCTGACAGTTGGTTAATGACAAGGGCACGCGTGTACGTTCGCTAGGAGTAGCAAAAAAATTACTTCCAGGTCCGTAAAAGGCAGCTTCCGTTTCTGACTAGCGTCTAGATGAGCGTAGCTGAAAAATTCCATTCCATTCCGATGAGATTCGGCTCGACTGTCCAGCGCCGTCACACCCTCACCCCACCACCCCCACCCCGCCTCCGCCTGAAGCGTTCATCGATCGCTCGCTCTGCGCCCACCACTATCAGGGCGAGGAGGCCGAGTCGGCGCCCGGCGTCCCGCTCGGTCAAGGTCACACAACTCGTGCGGTGACCGACCTAGGGGTCGAGGTCAGCGCTCTCGAGCAGAGCTCATGTAGGAGGCGAGCTAAACTCTTGGGAACCTTCGAGGACCGCTCCTTTGGGACAGTCTTTCGGGGACGTTTTCTCGATCTTACTTCCCTGCCCCGCTCCGCCGTGCCCTCGAAGGCCCTGGATTTGTCTCAGCCAGGTCGGGTTCAGCCAGTCGAGCCTCGCTCCGACTGCCACGATGTCATGCCTGCTCTTGACATGTAGTGCCCCAAACAGAGAGGGAGAGAGAGAGAGAGAGAGAGAGAGAGAGAGAGAGAGAGAGAGAGAGAGAGCGAATCTCTGCTAATTGTACGGTTTCCGGAGCAATTTGCTCAATTCGCTGACAATCCCTTTGTTTTTTGTTTAGGGAATGCTGAAATGCAATGTATCTCCGTCTGTAACTCCATAAAGCCACACAGACTATGTGAGTGTTACGCAGGAGAGTTTTGTATAGCGAACTCACAGCCTTAGCGGCTTTCGGTACGCATTCGGTAGCCAACAGACTTCGTCTCACGAAACAAAGAGAAAGTGGGAAGCATGGAAGAGTTAGGAGAGCAGTTGAGTTAGTGAGTAGCATGGAAGTAGCAGCTCAGGACCGCTGAAAAAGATGTGCCATAGTCGGCAGCAGGAGAGTAGTTGTCGTTTCGTAAGAATTGTGGAAGCGAGTTCCACAGTCTAGGACCTGCAGAGCTAAAGCTTCTGTTGCCAACGGTCTTTAAGTGGAGGAAGAAAAACACCATAAATGAAGGGTCCGGAAATGTAGCTATGGCGTTATGTATCCATTGAAAATCCTATTCCCCGAGGTCCGGACGTAGTAAATGCGTTGGACACATCAGTAGCTTCCTTCTCTCTGTCACTCGGCCTAGTCGAAATGAATAAGGAGCAGGCGCCATGCTGGAGAGCTTTGCATAGCTCACTCAATCAGCCGTTAGACTTCATCGCGCGTCACGACGGGAAGGTGAGAAGCGCGGCCGAGTCAGGAAGGTCAAGAAGTTGTGGGTAGTTTGTATATGGCAGTTCAGGATAGCCGGAAAGAGCGTGTCTGGGTGGGCAGCAGGAGATGATGAGTTTTTTGCAGGAATTGTTGGAACTCGTTTCCCAGTCTAGGACGGTGCAGAGCTAGTGCTTTCTTCCCCCTAAAGCCAAAGACTGCTATTGCTGATTTATCCGCCTCCTGAGTGGAGGACCTGACTGGGTACGAAGGAGAGGCTGAAAATGGTGAGGCAACCCAGAAATCGATCGCGGAGGAGGAGCCATCTTCCGGACGCACCGACTTCCGGCGCCGACTTGCCATCGCTCCGAATCTTCAGAAGCTCCCGTCTCCGACCGCTCTGCCGTCGTCGGAGCGATCTCTGTAAGTGGGGCCAGACCCGAAACTAATGAAAAACTATAGCTCATAATCGCAGTATTTATTTGAGTACTGCTCGGCGGTTACTCGTCGAGTGAAATTAAGACATAACTCCATGGTTGGCGACATTCTGGGGCGGGTGCAGGAATAGAGGGCGGCTCAGATCGCTGTCCCACCGTAGGGGGGGGGGAGGAGTGCCCCCTGACCCCAACCAGCTCCGCCACTGGTTACGGAAGTCGTGCTCGTTGAGGTACGGTAGCGAGAGCCCACGCGAGCCGCCGACGTGCTGCGATAATAATAATAATAATGCACTTGATAAAGACCCTCAGAGAACTGAATCTCTTTCTAGGCGCTTTACATTTACTGCAAAGGGAAATGCAATTGAATGGTGAGTAAAATCATGCTTGATAAACAAACAAAATGAATAACATGGTTAGGGGTGACATGCACTGGGTCAGCATGCAAATGTGGCTAGTGGCAGCATGCACAGTGTCAGCACGCATAAGCACATCAAGGACGAATCACAGGGACCCACTAAATGCTTTCCTAAATAGGTGTGTTTTGAGGTTCCTTTTAAATGTGGTCAGGTCAGGGGATGTTCTCACGCAGGTCGGGAGGGAGTTCCAGGCTTTGGGAGCATACGAACTAAATGCACGGTCTCCAAAGGATTTGAGGTGAGAGATAGGCTGGAGCCAAAGAATGAAGTGACCTAAAAGTGAGCGACAAAACCTTGAAGTCGATCCGTTGCTTGACTGGTAGCCAGTGCAGGTCGGCGAGAAGTGTTGTAATGTGGCAACTGTGACGCTCACGACAGACAAGCCGCTCTAGCGGCGGAGCTTTTGAATGACTCGCCACGTCATGACGCTACGCTCCCTCAATATCAGGTCGTACGCAGCCTTCGGCGGCAGCAGCAGCGAGCGGCCGCCGCGGCCGGCCTAATCCGTCCGGCGAGACACGTGACCGGCAAAGAAGGCGTCCTGAAGCGAGAATGAGTAGCCGCACTTCCTCCCCGCTTTAGAGAGCTGCACGCACGCCGAGCAGCCTCGATGCGCCGCGCAGCTACAATGCGCCAACCGCAGCAGCAGAGCGGGGCAGCAATAAAGGGGCTGGTGCAGCTCGGAATCCGACAGCTCTTGCGCAGTAAACGTGGACCGGTAATATTTCACGGAGACGCGGAGGCTCAGCAGCACCGGCCGCAGGGTACTCCTTCGAGGAAGCTGGATGCTCGCAGAACGGCGCTCCGATTCGACGCCGCGGCCGCCGCCGCCGCCAAGCGCGCTAAGTCATTGCATAAGCTACAAACGGGGAGGAGGGGCTGCGACCGCCGCATCCAGTCAGAACGAGGCCGCAAACGAGGCGCTCGAGACAGTGCAAGTCTCGGCCGCCGCGTGACGAATGCCGGCGTCGCTCCGAGCCTTGGAATCTCGGCTAGCGACTTTTAGGTGCAGCGCCAATGCACGCAGTTAGGCCGACAGTAGTGTAGCGCGGAGCCGCGGGCGGAGAGAGCGACCGTGGCATAAAAAGTTCGCGTCCTTAGCGAAGAGAGAGAGAGCGGACGGACGCGAGCAGCTCCACGGGGCTCAAATTACAACGAGGCCAGTAATGGATGCACAACTGCCCAGCTATTTGAGAAGGCTTCGGATTTTAAGCGAACTCAGGCGCAGATCATCGCATGATCTATTCCTTGTCCCCCATAATTCAGAAACAGCGAGTAGTGATTATCAGCCATAATCTGGTTGATTTAGCGTCGTCCCTTGGAAATGTCGTCATCTGGTTGATTTAGCTGCATCTCTCTAAAAAAAAAACCGGGAAAGTCCGTCACGCTGCAAGATGGAGCACTTGCGTCGCGTGGAAAGCTGGCGAACTTCAGTCAAACGGTGAGATGGCGAAGCGTTGTCTTCCTTGACGGAGCTACTACGACTCTGCGAAGCGAGTCTGTAGGAGCTCGCTCGCTCGCGCGATGGCGGGGCGCGACGAAGGACGAAGAACGAAGAAGTCCCTACGAGTCCACCCACCGGCAGTGAGCTGCTCGCTGCTATAATTATTATTGCAATTCCAACGTTTAGCAACCGGAATAAAAAGCGCTACTAGCAATGAGCTCCGATCTCGTGAAATCAGCCGCTAAGCAAACACTGAGCTTGCTATCGTTGATTTAGAATATCCTCCAATAGCAGCCTCCGCCGTGACGTGTGTTATTTGACGTCCACCGTTGTGCGCCCTTAGAATAGATGTAATAGATAGCAGCCTCCACCGTGACGGCGGCCGCACGGAGTCAGTGGCTAGGAAGTTACCCCACCCGCCCGTTCTAGACAGGGTTTGGTTTCTATTACCGAGGCGTTCCCTTTCATTTTGTGCGCCCTTAGAATAGATGCGCACCGACAGTTCTGCTGTCGGTTGAGGTAAGTAAACCTGCCGCCTTCCAAAACTTGATCGCGTCGCGAAGCCCGCAGTCGTTTCAAGGCCATCGACGCCCAGGCAAGATGTCGGAGCGCGGGAGAAGAATGATGCCCAGTCGCGGTATAGCCATCGTCAATACGTCAATAGATGCCATCTATGGTTTCTTACGCAACGACATCTACTCTCCAACTGCCGACTATGGCACATCTTTTTCAGCGGTCCTGAACTGCTATTTCTATGCTACTCACTACCTCAACTGCTCTCCTAACTCTGCTATGCTTCCCACTTTCTCTTTGTTGCGTGAGACGAAGTCTGTTGGCTACCGAATGCGTACCGAAAGCCGCTTGGGCTGTGAGTCCGCTATACAAAACTCTCCGGCGTAACACCCACATGGTCTTTATGACTTTGTGGAGTTACTGACGGAGATACATTACATGGTCTGGGCGTGCTTGCTGCTACTAAGAGCGGCTGACCTGCATGAAGATGTGCTACTTCCGCCAGCAGCGGTCCGGTCACAACGGACTAGGCAAGGTTTGTCCCACCCAGGTTGATGTAATCCGCCCACCCTCCTACAGCGTTTTTAAAGTGGCCAGAAAGAGATTCGGTTCTCTGGGGAGGCCATATAAGCTGTATTATTATTGTGCTCATTAGCCATTGATTACGCGCGCACGCTGCGGCGTTGTGATTTCCTTCGCATTCCTTGCCTTTCTACGCGCTCGGCTTACGCTGTCAGAACGGGCGGAGGCCGAATCCGCAGGTAGGCCGCCGTGGAGAGCGAGAGTAATAAGAAATGCCGCCCCTCAATCCGTCATTTGAAACGATCTTAGGAAGCTGAGACCTGTCAAAACAAGAAGGCATTGAAAGTCGACAAGCACTCGCGGAGCAGAGCTCGCGGAGCAGAGCTCGCGGTGCTAAATAAATTGTGCGGCGGCGACGGCGCAGCGAGTCGATTAATTATAGATTGCAGCAGCACACCTACGCGCGCCTATAAGCGCTGTAACATTTTCCATGAATCGGCGCCGCCTTGTGGCGGCGGCGGCGGCGGCGGCGGCGGCGATGCACACTAGTCACCACCGTGCGTGCGTGCGTCAACCTAAGCCTTAATGTTCACGAAGCCTGCTCCTTCAAAGAAAGAACGCAACGTCCGTCGCTCTGCGAGGCCGCGACATCAGACCGCGGTCAGCGCTCTGCTGCTGCTGCTGCTGCTGCTGCTGCTGCTGCTGCTGTTGCTGAGCGAAGCTTCCAGCGGACGGCGCCGGCGGAAGCTGGGGGCGCGACGCGTCCTCGGCGAGCACCCCAAGGGGCGTGTCCGAGGGGGCGGGGTAGGGGGAAGAGGAGCGTCCACTCGATCGCGAGGCCGGTCCCCGCTCGGCCAATATGGCTTCGAGGTAGCGACGCAGCAGCAGACGGCGCCCGCCGGAAGTGCTCGAGGAGGCGGCGAGGCGCGCCTTTCGCAGCTTCGCTGAGCTCCGGTGGCCTCGACGACGCGGCGGATGGACCGTCATAGCTGACCGTCATGGCGGCGGCGGCGGCGGACGAGCAGCGACGTTTAACATCTCAGCGGCACGGGTGGAGGTAGTGGGCGTAGTGTGCGACAGCGAATCCTAGGGGAGGAAAGGTCGCGACAGGATCGCTTCGCTTACGTGTCAGGCTCTATCCTACTCCCAGCAGCTGGAGTCGTCAGGTCGCTGACCCCGTGTGCTGACCCGGAACCGCGTTTCTTCGCACGAATAAGGAACAATTAAAGAAGCTGTATCTGCAATCTGTAAAGTCGCTTTGCCACGCATCGGCAAGACTACGTCAGCGCCGCTGCGAGGTGGTCACGTGGTGTATAGGGTGTGGTAGGGAAGACCAGAACTGCTACGGGCGCTGCGTTTATGGCCGAAGGAAATTAGTGCAAAAGCCGACGCAGCACTCTTATGGAGGAAATACCGTCGTTCTGAACGAGAGTCACATGCACCTGCTGAGGTTTACGACGTACGTAGACAAAGGGCTCGAACGGGCGGAGTGTGGCAAAATTAAAGAACGTCCGGTGTCCACATCCGGGTGCCCAGCGCCAGCACCAATGTACCACAGCTCTCACAGTTCAACGCCGCAGCACAACTCAACTGCCAGCCTCGAATCCAAGGGTGAAGCTCAACTTCCATGCTCAACGTCTAGAAGATAATTCAATGGTTTGGTTCAATGCTTGGAGCTAAGCTGGCATAATAATAATAATAATAATAGTAATAATGCAGTTGATATAGGACCCTCAGAGAACTCAATCGCTTTCTAGGCACTTTACATTTGCAGCAAAGGAAGCACGATTAAATGGTTAGTGGTAGCATGCTCAATAAACAACAGGAATAACATGGTTAGGGGTGACATGCACAGGGTCAGCATGCAAGTTTGGTTAGTGGCTGGATGCACTGTATCAGCACGCATTAGCACATAAAGGTCGAATCACAGGCACCCACTAAATGCCGTCACAAATTGATGCGTTTTTAGTTTCTTTTAAATGTGGACAAGTCAGGAGATGTCGTGACGCAGGTCGGAAGTGACTTCCAGGTTTTGGAAGCATACGAACTAAAGGCACGGTCTCCAAAAATTTGAGGTTCGTACGTGGTATTTGAGGTTCGTACGTGGTATTTGAGGTTCGTACGTGGTATTTGAGGTTCGTACGTGGTATTTGAGGTTCGTACGTGGTATAGGTAAATGATTAGATTCCGTAAAGCACGTGGTAAGATGCTCAGCCTGGTGGGGGAGTATCTCTGATAGGTAGGCTGGAGCCAAAGAATGAAGTGACCCAAAAATTATTGAATGACAGAACCTTAAAGTCGATGCGTTGCTTAACTGCCAGTGCACGGCAATCCAATGACCTCGCCTCTAATACCACCTAGCTGTAGACTACGGCACACACCCATTAATTATCATTCAGGTACCGAGAACCATGCATGCTGCAGCCATACACTCTGACCGACTTGGAGCGCTATCAGTTCACCGGGGCCATGTGGTAGCGCGGTCAAGTGGTGTACAGAATCCGGCAGCCGTGCTGGAATCTCTCAGATCTCCGTTCGACATATTCGCGAGTTCGTAGCTGTTGGCTAACATTAAGCAGCAATTAACTTGCAGGGCAGGCAGTTAAAATGGCACACCACGCTTTCACGCGTTCGTCGCCAGTATTCCCTTCTCGCAAGATGGCAGTGGACGCGATAGACAAACACTGGCACTTCGCACCCACACACCCGCCTGGTTCCAGAGCATAATAATAATAATTATAATATTATTACCATTATTATCTGATCCAACCGCCTCATTTTTATAGCGGCAGAAGAGCCTTAACGGCTATCACCACCGCTTGTGACTGGCAGTGAATGATTGCCCACAGCAGGATTTGAACCCACGACCTCGGTTGTGACGAGCGAGCACGTTAGGAGTCTCTAGTCGAGTAGCCTCTCTGCCAAGCAATCCTGTGGTGCAAAAGTAAGCCCACCTGGCGGTGCGTGCTGACGCGAAATGCGAATGGCGCAGAATGCGAATTAAATCCCGCCGGCGGAGCATCAGAGAGCTTTGTGGCCATCAAAAGCAGCTGCCCGAATTGGTCATCGTACGCAAGGTTGATTGAGTGAATAACAATATTAGGAATAAAAGGACCAAAAATATCAGCTGATTCAAACACCTCAGTTGAGTAGCGGTATATACGAGCCTTAACGGCTATCGCCCAAGCGCTTTCGGTCGGCAATACAAGATCGCCCGGCTGCAGGACACGAACCCACGACCCGAGTCGTGAAGAGCGAGCACCCTGACCTCCAGGGCTAAGACCCAGCGGCTTCTGTAGCTGCCCAGCTCGGCCAATGAATGCTCGACGTCAAGCCGCGGCCTTCGCCTTAGCGCACGCACTGCTCGCTGCGTCGCTGCGTCGCTGCGTCGCGCCACCGACCGGTGGCTGGTCAATGCCAGCGAACGCGGCCGCGGGCTGTGGCGGCAGCGGCGGACGCCCAGAGCGACTGGAAGCGACTTCGCAGCCGCGCCCGCGCGCAGTTCCGCCTGCGACCGGGTTGCGAAATCTTAGTTTAGTTACGCTAGTTGTCGTTAATTTCGCAATGCGCTGCTTAAGTTAGCCCCTCCGCACGGGCACTCGTCGCTAAACAGCCCGCGCGCGGTAGACTGGCACAAGTCACTCTCGGATTCAATGGCCGCCGGGAGGGGCCGAGCGGGCGGGTAAGACCACGCTTTCGATTATCACCTTTGACCCGCACCGCGGGCGCCAATGAGCGGACGCGATCGGTGCGCCCTCCAATGAGGGTTTTATTGGCCGCGGTCTGTCGCCGCCGCAGTGGCCCTTGGCGAAAATTCGCCAGGCGGCGGTGTGTGCCCGCCTGCGGATTCTACCGCCGCGCCGGCGTTCCAAGTCGCTTCTTGCGCCCAGCGCGCGTTCGGCTGGCTGTCGCCTCGGGATGGGCGCGCCGTCGCAGACGCTCCGACGCTCGGCAGCAGCGCCGCCGCCGCCGCCGCCGCTGCTGCTGCTGCTGCTGCTGCTCTCCGCTCCGCTCCGCGAGGCGCTCGCCCAGCAGTCTACGACCGTCGGACCATCCTCCGGTGAGTGCGACCGCGCGGCGCCTGCCGCCGCCGAGCGTATCGCGCTCGCTCGCGCCGGAAATGCCGACGGCGAACCTCGCGGCTTTGTCGGCGACGCGGAAGCCCGGCGCCGCCTGCAGCCGCCCGGCTCCTCCAGCCGACGAGTTGCCGCTCTAGCCGAGGCCTCGCCGCTTCGCCGCCGAGAGTCGGGCGGCTGATGGCGCGGAGAGCGCGGCACGAACCTAAACCGCGCTCTCCGTCCGCGTCTGGTCGACGCGCGGTGACCGCCGCGTCCCGGCCGCGCGCCATGTCAGCTCGGCGGCGGCGGCGGCCGAGCGATCGCGACGAGCTAGCGGCTGCTCCCGGCTGCTCCTCTGTCCACCCCTCCTCCCCTCTTCTGTCTGCTCCTCTGTCCACCCCTCCCCTCCTCGCCCCGTTTCTCCCTCCCCCTGCGGGGAGGCGCAGCGAGCGAGCTAGCTAGCGAGCGATGGGCGGCGCGCGGCGGCGGCAAGCTGCGACGCTCCGGTCCGAATGACCTCTTCTCGCCGGCTTTTCTCGTCGCGAAGTTGTGGCCGATGTCCGCTGAGCGTATTCCGAGGCGCCCGCCGGCCTCCGGTATTCGTCCGGCGGGCGCCGATGGGCGCCGACGGGCGCCGGCTTTCGCGGTGTCGTCGCCGGGCGGCCGCCGCCGCACCGCAGGCCACCTGTCGACCTCTCCCGCCGGTCTGCCGCAGCAGCCCGATCGGATTTCCGAGTTCACTTGGCTTATTGGGACGAGAGTTTTTCAGCCCCGGCCAGGCCGCGCCTGCCGTCTCCGCCGCGCCGCGCCGCGCCGCCCGTCCGTCCGCTCGCTCGCTCGCTCGCAGCCAGCGCGGAGCGGAGAGTGAGGAGACGGCGCGGCGAGCGCGGCCTTCGTCCGCGGACGCACTCGGCCGTCTGACCCGCGTCGCCGCCGTCGCCGTCGCCGCCGCCGCCGCGGGCTTTTTGCGAGGCCGGCCGGCGGCCGAGCAGCCGAGCAGCCGAGCAGCCGAGCAGCCGAGCAGCCGAGCAGCCGAGCAGCCGAGCAGCCGAGCAGCCGAGCCGCCGAGCCGCCGAGCATCGGCCAGAGAGCGGCGCCGCCCGTCCGGCGGCTCACTGACCGTCCGACGCGTAGCGCCCTCTCGGGGAAGAATCTCAGGAAGGCGCGAAGCGCAAGAGCCTCCCTGAGCTCTCCCTGAGCTGGCGAAGGAGACGCAAACTCGCAACCGCTTTTCGTGTGGCGGCGGCGGCGGCGGCGGCGGCGGCTGGGAGAGGCGTAGCGGGCAGACGAGGAGAGGCGCTAGCGAGCTAGCGAGCGACGGGCGGCAGCAGGCGCACGGCCAGGAATTAGCGCTCGGCCACGGTCCTCGACCGGGGCCGAGCGCGTGGCAATTAGAATAGAGCTTATCCCTCGGGAGCCGGGTGGCGGAGAGCGTGTGCGCCGCCCGCGCGGAGAGTATAATCGAAAGTGTGCGGAAACCATTGCGAGAGTGCAGCGACCCGGGCAGCCGCATTCGTGCGGACGATGATGAGCCGGTGAGGGCGGGTCCTCGCGAGCGCCGTCGAAGCTTTCTCTCTGTGTCTGTCTCTCTCTGTGTCTCTCTCTCTGTCTCTGTCTCTGTCTCTGTCTCTGTCTCTGTCTCTGTCTCTGTCTCTGTCTCTCTCTCTCTCTCTCTCTCTCTCTCTCTCTCTCTCTCTCTCTCTCTCTCTCTCTCTCTCTCTCTCTCTCTCTCTCTCTCTCTCTCTCTCTCTCTCTCTCTCTCTCTCTCTCTCTCTCTCTCTCTCTCTCTCTCTCTCTCTCTCTCTCTCTCTCTCTCTCTCTCTCTCTCTCTCTCTCTCTCTCTCTCTCTCTCTCTCTCTCTCTCTCTCTCTCTCTCTCTCTCTCTCTCTCTCTCTCTCTCTCTCTCTCTCTCTGTGTCTCTCTCTCTCTCTCTCTCTCTCTCTCTCTCTCTCTCTCTCTCTCTCTCTCTCTCTCTCTCACACACTCTCCATCTTTTTCTCTATCGCGTACGCGAGGACGGCGCTTCTCGTAGCTCTTCGCGTACGCAGTCGACGGCTCAGCAGTTCACTGCGGCGTTTACACTGCGGCGTTTCCTCTTCACTAGCGCGCACTTGTCTCCTACCACCGACGCCGTAGAGAAATCGATGACCGACTTAGTTCTGCCCACAGCCTCCCTGCTCTAATGTGGTAGAGCTTGATAAGATCGAGGACAACTTGGAAAGCCGCCGGCCGGCTAGCGTCCGCAGAATTTGAGTTCGCTGCTGCAGTCCTCATTATTGGCGAGTAGGCAAAGAGAAAATAGAGCAGGACGGCGCGCATAAATAAATATATGTATTTAATATTTATGTATTTTATTTGTTTATTTAGTATGTTTTGTAGCCACGGTATCGCTCAAATGAAGACGCCGTGCGTCTGTGTATGGAGTGCAGTAACGCACTGTTAAGAGGGCGCATTACATAATAACAACAATCATAATAATAGTAATAATACATTTGATGTAGCGCCCTCAGAGAACTCAGTCGCTTTCTAGGCACTACATTTGATGCAAAGGAAGCACGATCGAATGTTTAGTAGTAGCAAGCTCAATAAACGACAAGAATAGCATGGTTAGAGGGGTCAAGCACAGGGTCAGCATGCGAGTATGGTTAGTGGCAGCATGCACAGTGCCAGCACACATAAGCACATTAAGAACGAATCACAGGGATCCACTAAATGCTGTTATAAATAGATGAGTTTTTAGCTTCTTTTTTCGACTGCGGTCAAGTCAGGGGATGCCGTGCCGGAAGTCGGAAGTGAGTTCCAGGCTTTGGGAGCATACGAACTAAAGGCACGGTCTGCAAAGAGTTTGAAGTTTGTACGAGGTATATGTTAACGACTAGATTCCGAAAAGCGGTTGGAACGATGCTTAGCCTGGTGAGGGAGTAGATCTGATAGGTAGGCTGGAGCCAAAGAATGAAGGGACATAGCACTTTACACATTTACATTACACATTACATTGTATTATCTAATAACACACATTACGTACACATTTACTCTTTACACATACACATATACATTTATACACATTATTTATTACACATACATTTACACATACACGCACACACACACACACACACACACACACACACACACACACACACACACACACACACACACACATATATATATATATACATCATATTTATGTATAATTCCTGTGTAAAGCACCCTGAGAGAGCATCATCTCTATCTAGGGGCTTCAAGCCTGCCTGGCGGACCTCAGCATTGCGTGCAAGGAGCGGACGGCATTGCAGGCTGCTCAGCATCGTGGATGTCATTTCCGGGTCGGAAGCCATGTGGTCCCTGTTTCGGAACTGGGAGTCTCGGGTAGCCCCCGTGGCCCCAGCAGGGTAGGGCTCCTCCGGCTAAGCTACAATAAGTTGTTCAGATATTTAAAATATAAGTCTATATATTAAGTATATATGTGGTTTGATGGCGCTGCTGCGGGTTTATGGATTATTGAGGGTTATGGTTTCATGAGGTTATGTTTCAATTGAGGCTGAGTTAGTGCCTGAAGCAGATAAGGGGCAGCGGGAACTCGGTGCAGGAGAGGACGGTCGCAAGCCGTCGCGTTGGTTGCGAGCCCAAATACACAGTTGTTCTTGGACATTGAGTGCTGCAGTACCACTACCTACTTGCTGTCGGGGCGTCAAACCACAATACATGTATATACACATTTTCATGACATTGGGGCAATTAAGCATCCACCCAACATGTGATGACGGAGGAGCTCAAACCTGAGGGGAAATCTGCACCGATTTAGGAGGAAAGTCGGTAGTGTCAACGCAGCTTCAGACCAGCTCGTGACGGAGAAGCCAGCAATGCCGTTTGCCCAAGTGTCGATGCGAAAATATAAGGCAGCTTCCGCGGGGGGGGGGGGGGGGGCTGCAGCGGCTGCACGGGCTACCCCTCTCCTGTGACCCCTCCCCCTCTCACGTGACTAATTCCCTTCTCATGTGACCCCTCCCCTCTCACGTGACCCCTCTCCCATGACCCCTCCCCCTCTTCTGTGACCTCTTCCCCTCTCATGTGACCCCTCCCCCTCTCTTGTGACTCCCTCTCCTGTGACCCCCTCCCCCTCTGCAGTTGCATACTGACGCAGTGCGAAACGCCCACGCTGAGACGCAGGGGCTGGAGTGGGCATGGAGAACTAGCGCAGGTCGTGATTTCGAGAGAGAAGAAAAATAGGAATCTTGGGAGAGCAGGAATCCTGCACAAATCTGACGAAGGCCCACTGCACTGTATGTCCGCAAGTCAATGAGTCTCTGTAGCTAGATGGCTCGGGGCTGACCGGGCAGTCTGTGTTCTACACTGGAGTGTGACCACTTGTGGTTGAATTTGGTTGAGACGATGCAGAGCAGAAGCCCCCTTTTTTCAAGTATGTGTACGCGAAAGCGCTGACCACTGACTTTATCTGGATTGAATTGCTTTATTTCTGCCTTTCGCGAATCTCCAGCTGACACGACTCTTATATAAATAAATGAATAGATAATAAGTAAACATGTACATTAGCCGGGTGGAGCCCTGCGACTCGCAGCTCAGGAAGCCGTACCGTGTTCCGGTCTGAACTCGGACCTCGGTATGGTCCGGTCTTCTCGGTATGGTTTCACCTGCTTTACAAAATCTGCCAGCTTTCGCGTCACTGGATTGAGTTTTTCTGTAAGTTTGTGGTAGGTTCGGTATAGGAAGGCTGCTTACTAACTTTGGTTTTCAAACGCCGAATAAACAGCTGCCGTTAGGGGAATGACTTTTAAACGTTGCACATAGGTAGTAGTGGCAGTGCTCTAAAATAAAGTGCAGGCTTGTATTCATAGATCAATTTCTTTCCCCTGAATTTCTGAGACAAAGACTCCAGTCTCAGTTTGGGGTTTTTGTGTGCACCCGAAAAACTCCACCTTGGTGGGGGACGATCCCAACGCCTGTGTTTTTCAGTTGATTGGTTCAACGATTGAGCCAGAAAGACTACTGCCCCACTGTTATCACGACTGGGGCTACAGCACTGGCCTTTTGGTAAAACACAACATTGCAAAATGTTTGGGCCTGCTTAGATAGGAAAACCACAGCCGAGTGGTTTCATGCGTTTGTTTGTGACGTCATGTCTCGACTTTTGTAACTCACTGCCTGCATTGACTTCCACATATTGTCACTTGCCTTTAGGTCCCTTCATTCTCTTGCTCCACCTATCAGAAATACTTCCAGGAGACCGTGCCTTTAGTTCGTATGATCTCAAAGTCTAAAGCTCATTGCCGACCGACGTCCCGACATCCACTGATGTCACGAGACCATCTGAATTGACGTTTAAAAATAATCTAAAAACACATTTTCCTCACAGGATTTGTCGGGTAAATTGTCTTTTGTGTGCTTATGCTACCACTTACCACATTTACATGTTGAAACAGTGTCAGAATCGGTTCTGCCAGCCTATCTGTCCGGCAGACGAGACATTGGTGTGGTTATAAGTAGTTCGTCAAGGGGGGTCAGGTCTTATACGCCAGACCAGTCACGCGTGGAGTCCCACAAAGGTCCGTCCTCGGTCTTTTGCTGTTCTCGATTTATACTCTACCTCTAGGAAAAGTGATTCGGGCCCATATAATAGGATATTCACTTTTATTCGGACATGAATATTATAAATATAATTATTAATTATTATTTAATATTAAATGTAATATAATACCTATAATTATATATAAATAATTATCACTTTTATTCTGACAATACGCAGCCGAATTTGTCATTCAAACCGGCGGAATCTCCCGCAGCGACTTGATAAACTGAATGCTCGCCTTGTCGACATTCGATCGTGGATGTTGGAAACTTCTTGAAACTAAATGACGCGATAGAACCGAACTGCTGCTCATAGGACGCCCCGCACAAGCAGCGATGAATAGAAGCGTCTGCTCTTCTAGTAGGCGATGCTGTTGTGCGGCAGTGTCGTCTTCCACAGCTGCCTAGATTTTAAAAGCTTCGTTTAAAAGACTGCTTCCACAGCCAGCCATTATGTCCTATCCCTACCTAAGATTTGGAGCTGCCTTCCACGGTGGTTTGCAAAGGATTTAAACTAGTTCTATCTCGGCTAGATTATTATCATTCGCAGCTGGCGATGAAGATGGCTGCAAGACTAGTTTGCAAGTCCCAGAGGTTTGATCACGTGTCTCCTTTGCTGGAAGAGCTTAGATGGCTGCCGGTTGATGAATGGATACAGAGCAAAGCTCGTACGCTGACCCACAAGGCCAAGGCCACGACCCCTTCGTACTTAGCTTCACTTCTGCATCAGTTTCAGCCTCCTCGTGCCCTCAGGTCCTGTGTAGACAATAAACTGGCTGTTTCATTCCTCTACTTAAAAACCATTGGCGACAGAAGCTTTAGCTCTGCATATCCTAGACTGTGGAATTCACTTCCACAATTCTTACGCAACGACAGCTACTCTCCTGCTGCCGACTATGGCGCACACATTTCCAGTCGTCCTGAGTGAGCTGCTGCTGCTGCTGCTGCTTCCATGCTACTCACTACGTCAACTTCACTCCTCCTCCTCACTCTGCTCTGCTGCTCACTTTTTCTTTGTAGCTTGAGATTAATTCTGTTGGCTACCAAATGCTTACCGATAGTCGCTTAGGCTGTGAGTTCGCTATACGAAACTCTTTTTCACAATACCCACATAGACTGTGTTTTTTATGGAGTTACAGATGGATGTAGATATCTCCTGTAGTATCTGCACGAAATATAGGTGTCCTGTTTTTAAAGTGACCTTTCACTAGACCACCACATCAGCTCGACCGGCAAGTCTGTCTACTTTTAGCAGTGTAGCGATGCAAAAACTAGGGCCTGCTTAAACAGGGATATTACATCCAAGTTTGTCAATCCATTTGTGATATCCTCCCTCGAATTCGGTAACTAGCTATTTGCAGGTCTACCAGCCTGTTAAATCAGATGGTTGTAGTTGGTGCAATCTCTGAAACTAGGCTAATCTACGACTATCTGCTGTTGAGCTGCCGGAACTGATTCGTTATCTTTTTAGAATAGCAGTTGATTCTGGGCTTGGATGTTTTTTCCAATGCAGTTCTGTAATAACTGTAGCAACAACGATAATCAGACATCTAAGGTAGGTGTACCACCAAGAGAGAGCGATATCTCTACCACTCCGGCACTTTGAGTTACATTGGGGATTTACTCTCTATTGCTATCTAACGGTATCTTGCTGATAAAGAAGCTAGTATATACCATAGTTTGTATAATTTCATCAACTGATTCCTCTTTCGAATAGCTAATTTTGATGGAGCAAGCAGCCACTTCAGTGAATAAACTACCATAGAACTACCACCATCTGTCTCAGCACTACTACTAGTTGTCTCGGCACTACTACTAGTTGTCTCGGTACTACTACTAGTTGTCTTGGCACTACTACTAGTTGTCTCGGCACTACCACTGGCTGCCACTGCCATTCTATCTTAAAATGGAAAGCCTGCTGCAACGCTTGGGGTCAAGCTGGCTGCAATGGCTGCTGATGCTATTTTACACCAGCCGATGAAGTCCAGCCTCGCAGCTGCAGAAGCAGACCATTAAGGCATTATATTGTGGCCGCACATTAGCGGCCAGAGGCAGTGTCGTTTAGTGAACTTTGACGTTGACACCTGTAAAGGGAAAGATATGCTAGGTGCACGACATTTACGTGGCCGAGTGTGGCTGGCCATTGTGTACGTTGATGGCATAAGCAGCTGGCAGGTGTTTTTCTTGCTAGATTCGGTGCAGCTTGTGGTACTGATTGACCTCCCTGACCCCGAGTGTTTCTTTTCCTCTACCTCTTCCCCACCCCATCAAGCTCAGCCGGTGGCTGTCTCACCGAGGCTGCCGAAACAGCAGCAGCAGCAGCAGCAGCAGCAGCAATGGCCACGAGAGCGAGGATGGCAGCAGCAGCATCAGCATCAGCATCAGTGACAGCAGGACAGCGGTCACCCAGGAGAGGGGATGCTGTAGCAGCAGCAGCAGCAGAGATCTGCTGCCTGTGCTTCACTGGTGCCCCATCTGACATCGAATCGATTTCCTCAGATCCTCAGTCAGACTGACTCAGTCTCTCCATTCTTAGCAGCCGGCGTCCTATTCTTGCTCCTCCTTGAGTGGCTACTCTCGAACCGCTCTCTCTGCTCAGCATCTAGTCGTCTGCAGCCATCGCTCACACTACCGCTTGCAATCTTCAGTTGATCGAGAGAGCGAGTCCACGGCTCGCACGAGCCGAAATTCTGCGACTCGTTTCCTGCGTCACTACCTGCAATAACCTTGCATCGTATAAGCTCATTCAAAAGTCTCATTTGCATAGACAGAAGAGACTTAACGGCTGTCATCACCACTTACAGTTGGCAATACAGGATCGCCCACTGCAGGATTCGTAGCCACAACCTCGGTCGTGAAGAGTAGCGTGCCTCACCTCTTTGATTATCACAAACCTCGATTAAGTTTCAGCTAATGACTCCGCATCTGTTCCAGTCAGCTTCGTCGTTCAACGTCACGTTGATTTTTTTTTTATTCTAGAGTACTTTGCATCAATTTCAAAAGCTTCATTCAGAAGACTGCCTCTACAGCTAGCCATCACATCCGATCCCTATCCAAGATTAGAAGCTGTCTCCCACAGTGGCTTGTAAAAAATTTAGCTAGCTCTTTAGTTCTGTCTCGGCTTGATTATTGTAATTCCCTTTTGGCTGGGCTACCAAAGAAAGCTATTATGCCACTACAGCGGACTATGAATATGGCTGCAAGGCTGGTCTTCAAGTCCCAGCGATTTGAGCACGTGTCACCTTTGCTGGAAGAGCTAGGATGGTTGCCGGTTGAGCAAAGGATACGGAGCAAAGTTCTTACGCTGACCCACAAGGCCCACCACGGCTTGGCTCCTTCGTACCAAGCTGAACTGCTACATCAGTTTCAGCCTGTTCGCACCCTCAGGTCCTGTGTGGACAATAAATTAGCTGTCCCATTCCTCCGCTTAAAAGACAGTTGGCGACAGAAGCTTTAGCTCTGCAGGTCCTAGACTGTGGAACTCGCTTCTACAATTCTTACGCAAAGACATCTACTCTCCAACTGCCGACTATGGCACATATTTTTCAGCGGTTCTGAGATGCTACTTCCATGCTACTCACTACCTCAACTGCTCTCCTAACTCTGCTATGCTTCCCACTTTCTCTTTGTTGCGTGAGACGAAGTCTGTTGACTTGTGAATGCGTACCGAAAGCCGCTTAGGCTGTGAGTGTGCTATACAAAACTCTCCTGCGTAACACCCACATGGTCTTGATGACTTTGTGGAGTTACTGACGGAGATACATTACATTTGCATCCATGCTTGTGCATGATTCAGTGCGTGTTAGCAGCCAGA
>WPIO01000059.1:2502500-2517500 GCA_009760855.2 Cristatella mucedo
TATCGCCTCAGCGCTGTGTATCGGTGCAGGGTACCTCTGGCTGGTGCAGGGTACCTCTGGCTGACGAGCTTGAACTGCGTGAACTCTGAACTCTGTGACATGTCCAAGCGAGTCAGAAGTGAAGCATTTCTCAAGCAGAGAATGACGATGACAAAGTGCTGCATTGCTTTGCATTGCCGTGAATAGGTCATTACTCGTTGGAGGATAAATTTGCATCTCCCCCAGGTGAATGTAAGACTGTGTCGGACTAGATGCACTTATTAACTACCTCCTTTAAATGAGAGCCTACCGTCAAAAAGAACCACCATCGTTGATGTGCACACCCAGTGTTGTGCCTGATTTTGCATGACAAGTTGCCGCTGCTTGGCGCTGGTTTGAGGCAGCCCCAAATGGCCGCCCCCTGCACTGGGCTTGCCTGTGGCTACTGAAGGGGTTCAGGGACTGAACGCCTGGTCCCAGCAGCAGCAGCAGCAGCAGCGGCAGCGGCAGGTATCGGTGTTATTGATGATTGCTCCTAGCCACTGCCTGTCCCACCTAAGCAGCCAAACAGCCGGGATCAGTGGCTGACACTGTGATGCAGTGATTTAGCTAATTTCTTAGCCTGATGGGAAAGGCTGACATGCGATACCTAGCTTCCAAGGATCGACTCACCAGCCAGCAATTCTCGAAGCAATTTGCTGCCACTGGAGAGTAATGCAATCTCATGCAGTGACGAGAGCAGCAACTGGTAAGGCTCTGGGAATGCTCTTTTTGGATGCAGGCGATCATGCCGAGTTCAAGTACAGCATAGTTAGCTGGCTATCATGACCGGATAGAATTAGGCCCAGGTAATGTTGGTTGGAGGTCAAGGAGGAGTTCAAGCCAGCAAAGTTTGGCTGGGCATTGGTAGGTAGTAGGTAGTAAAAACAAAATTTCTTTAGGTAGTAGTAGTAGTAGCGGGTTGTAGTAGGTAACATTCGACTAATGTCACAGCATTGGCTTAAGAGAGGATGGTCATGGGCACAAATTGGCATATCTATTCTCATGCTGTTGCTGCCTACTGTCTGCTACTGTGGTTGCTACACAGTGCCTATGTGGATTAAGATGCGTTTTATCCAATCTGATCACCAGAAGCACGAGGTAGTTTCCTTAGCTACCATGTTGTCTATACACATGGCCTTCAGCTGCGCTGGCATGAACAAGGCATCTTTGTCTGGTCCAGCTTTGTACTGGTGTGCAGTTGCGGCTATCATAATCCCATTGCACAGTTGCTCACCATCACCTCGGCCTGCTACCTGTCTGATGCCGGGCTGGGCTGCTGGCACAACCATCGTCCTCCATCAGGCGAGATGCACCTCCAATCGCCCAATGCCGCCTTTGGCCACTGCTGCCATTACAGACAGATCGCCACCCCTCCACCCTACGATTATTTCCCCTGCGATTAGGTGGGTAGCTACCACTGGTTTCATCTGAGGTCTCAGGCTGGAGCCTAGGAATAGGAGCCCTGGGAGCATGTAACAGTGCCGATTCAGCACAAGATGGGCAGGCACAGCTGCCACGAGGTGCTGCAGCTAATGCGGCCCACCGAACTCGGGCATATCTGGTTCGGTCAGCAGCAACCCGATGCGATGGCTGCCAGGTAGCTGCCGCCCACTGAGCTGCACTAGTCAGCTGCTGCTGCGGCCGCGGCAGCTCCGCTCGCTCCTTTTTTGCTGGCTTTGGTGCAGCCATGCCACAATCCACGAGACGGCTCTTCTGGTACGACTCTATAATGTGCTTTCGTATGAAAAGAGAGGCAGCTCTCTCGTTGGAAATCGATCGGCATCCGTTGTGAAAAATGCTCCGAATGGCACAAGGGGTGATGATGCGCGACCGAGGCGCTGCTGCCGTGAGCGAATTGCTGCTCGAAGCAGGCCCCCCCCGAATGAATGCTCTGCAGCACAGCAGAGTGCACGTGTGTGGAGTCTCATGAAGGCTCTTACCAGCATCCACTCACAGCTACAGATTGATAATAATAATGCACTTGATAAAGTGCCCTCAGAGACCTCAATCTCTTTCTTGGTGCTTTACATTTGCTGATAGATATACATAGTGTGTGCTCATGCTTGCATACAGCCGTACGACCTACACAGGCATACACCAGTGCCTACACGATATATATATATATATATATATATATATATATATATATATATATATATATATATATATATATATATATGCACACTGTCACATCGTGGCATGACTGAGCGGGCCAACTATTTAAGGTTAAGCTAAATACCACACATTCATAGTTTGTGATATTGATAAGGATAATTCGATGGTTTTTATAGTGCCCCAAGCAAATGAACTAAAAGTACGATTGTGAGTAGCCAGGTTATGACAGGTGTTTGGTGTATATGCTGGTACAGAGCAAGACAGTGTGTGAACAGCAAACAGCAGCCACCGGTGAAGCTGGACGACTGCGGGTCAGCTGCGGCAATGCCATGCCTTGACCAGCGGACGACCGAGGGTCACGGCATGGCAAAAAGTGGACGTGCTGCAGAAGCCTTCACCAGATCGCAGTCGCTCTGCTCCTCACCAATAGCCGGAGTCCTCAGGCTGAATAGGCTGAATAGCGAGCTCACTTTTGCACTGTCACTGCATTGGCACGTTGGTCTCGCCCGTCGCTGAGATCGCTCGTGTTAGAGGACCCATCGTTGCTAGTCATGCCTGGCAGCTGCCGACTAATCTACAGTTGGTACAGAAGGTAATACTATAAATAGTGGCAATGTATTTTTGTTAGCACCCCAAGAGAACCAAATCGCAATGCAGACAGCTTTACCTTGACAGCTAAAATCTGTTTGACCAGCATGATCCATTACCTCAGCTTGTTGGTTCGGTGTGGTTCGTTGTTAATAGTCTTCCAGTGTTCCAGTCTTTCATTTGGCCGTCGCAGCTGCCTAGTGCAGCGCCATCACAGCGGCTGCTACTGGCAGCACGTCTCGCCCTGGATGAACGACTCGACGAGCCTCGACTTGTCCTGGGGAGCTATCTGCTCCTCTCACTGCTGAGAGAGAGAGAGAGAGAGAGAGAGAGAGAGAGAGAGAGAGAGAGAGAGAGAGAGGGAGAGAGAGAGAGAGAGAGAGAGAGAGAGAGAGAGAGAGAGAGAGAGAGAGAGGGAGAGAGAGCCAGGCTGACATCTGACGGGGCTCATCAGTTCGTTTGTCATGTTTTCGGTGCAAGCCTTTATCCTTCGGTGGTAATTTTTGGCAGACTGCAACATTGTAAACTCCCTCGGTCCGTTCCGGCGAACAGTGCAGTATACAACCTGCCGATGGCGCTGGATGGCATGCCAGCTCCGGGGCGTAACATTGCACGACTTCTACATGAACTTTCTGAGCATGCCTACTGGGCAGTTCCCTGCAGGCATGTACGATATTTTACCTTTAGTAGAAATTTTATCTGCTCGAGTAATTGCAATGCTAGATTTGCATTTGTGTTGCCACCTGAGAGACAAGAGGACCTTTTAGTTACTTTGCACAGTGTGGAAAACATGCATGCGATCATAGCATGTTTAATTGCAGCTCACATAACCACACGAAGGATCATTGCCATGAACAAACAGAGTAAATGCTATGACTAATGGATGGGTTTTTAACTTTGCTCTTAATGTCCGATCAGGGGAGTTAGTTAGTCTGTATAGAAGCCCAACTCTTGTAATAGTCAGCAGCTGCTGCTCTATCTAGGCTGAGTCGCTTGAGTCCTACTGTGGCAAAGCTGCTCGTGCGAGGTATCGAAGCAGGCGTGGCCAGTGGTGTCCTCTGGTGTCGAACTGCTGCTGCTAATTGCTGCCATGTTCTGTTACCATGGCAACATCGGCATCGCTGCTGCGTGTCCAGTTGCTGCTCTAGGTAGTCGCTGGCTGCGAGGATTTAATGGCTGCTGTGGCTTCGCCGGCATTTGTTGCATGCCGGAAATGACGAGCAACCTCACGAGTGCCGCGTGCTTGTGACCCGAGGACTTGAGTGAAGAGGTCGCGGAAGCGCTCGTGCGTCGATTGCAGCATTCACCGTACATGCTGCAGTAAGCCGCTTAGCTGGACTGACGGCTTGCCGTGGGTAAAAATTGACTCTCTGTGTAGCACCCCCCCCCAATCGCGACACCCGTGCCAGCGCCAGGAATCACGAGAGAGTATGTTGAATTTGAACTTTTTGATAGGAATCCATGCAAGCTCTTTTACCGATACTAGCTCAGGCCGACCCAGCATGCTTCTGCCTGGTCAATGTCAGCAAGACGTATTGCCTGCCTGCGCTCGTTGCGAAATTTGCGCTTGTTGCGAAATCCAACTTTACATGAAAGCTTATGAAGGGCTTGTCGGCTGCTACATTACGAGCAAATCACAGAAACATACCACGTGGCTATGCATCTTGTTGGAATTGAGAGCTCTTTTATTTTCCTTTAGTGCTCCTCGCATGCGACTTCCGGCAGCGACTTTGCGTGATGACGCTTGCCATTGATTTGCATTTTAAGCTGCTGACAGACAATGCTTTGGTACGTCTCACGGAATGACGCTCATCGGTGAGGAGACGAACAGATACAGCACATACATGAGCAACTATGCCGGTTGTGCTTACGTCGTCGGCAATCTCGAGATCTCTGTAGTGGCAAACAGGACAGACTACAGCTTTCTCAGAGGCATACGTGAAGTGACTGGCTATGTCTTCATATACATGACTGCCATCGATGTTCTGCCACTTCCGCTGCTCACGATTGTGCGGGGCGAGCAGACATTCAAGTTCCCCACAGACACTGGCGAGCGATCGTGCAGCATCATGATCTACCTTAACTCGAACCTGCGCTACCTTAATTTGACCTCGCTGCAAGGTAGGAAGAGAGCGTGCTACACGATCCGACTGCTGCATGATGGAGGGAAGAGCATGAGGGGAGATGTCTATGTGCCCGGTGCCCGCTGCTACAGGCCGCCGCCAGAGCTTCGCTGTGGTGGCCGCTGCTGCTTGCCATCGCACGACATGGCTTGATCAGGCCGATCTCTGCCGTTCTCTTCGCCCACCAAATTTCCAGACTGCATTCTGATGTGCCTCTGCCTACCTAGCACATAAGTGTCTAGTGGTCCTTCAGTCACAACTGGCTCATTTAATGGACCTGCTGCATATGGATGTTAGCACCAATAACTTAGTAATGTTATCTATACATCATCTATAAAGTACCTAGAAAGAGATTAAGTTCTGTCATGGTGCTTTACAAATTTCTTATTATTAATGTAAAATTTTTATCTATGGCTCTCACTTACTGCTGCTGAGTAACCTGGATCAATATGTCTGTTTCTGGATACTTGATATGCTAGTTTTACCCTAATCTTATTGGAGCCAAATTCTGCCATGGTTCATTAGACACCGTTTGGCTTAGCTTCGCATTGCATTCAATGCCGGCGGTGTTCTATGTGTGCGACTTATAGCTTTTGCCAATGCTCCGAGTGTGCCACACTAGATTGTATAACTGATGCATGCATTCTAGTTCGTACTCGCATTGTCGCTGGCTACTCGAGTCTCTATTTCTTTTAGAGATCTCCAATGGAGACGTTTGCTTGATTCGCAACTTCCACGACGATATGCAATGCCACGTCAATAGCACGATCAATTGGAGAGACATTTTTGCAAAAGACAGCCAAGAGCTGGTCTACCAAAGTAGCTCCAGTCAAAGACCATCTGAGTGTAAGTGCTGACAGTATCAACTATCACTGGATGCCCGGATCCCTGCATGCTTCCAGTTGCATTGTCCCTAGTTTCTCTGTAATCGGTAGCTCTTAAGCTTTTTCCAGCTAGTGCGCATTGCTATTCGAGATGATTGGACAGTTTGCAGTGGCTCACTTTCTTAAGACCATAACCTGTTCATCGGACTGGAGAAAAGTTCCCTTGTCTTTGTGTAGTCATTGCTTTGCTTTACTGTAGTTGACGATGGTGGCTTGATGAAGCTAGTTCGAACTGTAGCTAGGATAGTTAGCTGCTGCCGCGATCCATGCCACAGCTCTTACTGAATCTAACCTCTATTGCCACTCGGCAACCACACAGCACATTACAGATTAGCGCGTCATAGCATAGGGTAGCTGAACGCAGCACAATACGGAATAGCTCAGCACATAACAGCAAGAAATAGCTTAGCACATCATAGCATGCAGTCACTTAGCACGTCAAAGCTAAGGATAGCTTAGCATGGCACAGCACAGAGTTGCTTATCCTGGATAGCATGCCACTACAGACCGCTCAGCCACACACATTTCATATGGGGTAGACACTAACTTATATGCATGCCAAAGGACACAAGAAAACACTCAGGGCCACTGGTTCATAGGACCGTGGTTGTAAACATTTACTGAATTGTGCACGATCAAGCATGCAGAGCACACACGTGAACAAAAACAAGTTCACCAGGGGCTGCTCATAGGATGCTGAGCATTACGGATGTGGGTTTTACATGATGCCAAATCGATGGAGGCAATGACAGAAATCGGAAGCACATTTCAGACTTATGCCAAATACAGAGTGTCTTTCTTTGCACTTCCATCCATAAGTCCATGCTGATTATTAAAAAATACTAGCTGATTCAACAACCTCTTTTGCATGGCGACAGAAGAGCCTTTACGGCTATCACAGCCACTTGCAGCTACAATCGAGGGTCGCCCACAGCAGGAATCGAACCAGCGACTTCGGGGCCGAGGTCGTGAAAAGCAACCACCTTACTCGGTGTGTCATTGCAGCTCACCAAAAAAGTAAAACAAGCTCGAGAGGTTCCCGGTGCATGATTGTCTCCCATGTCGCATCCGGCTTCCTCAAAGAGAATGAACCAGCTGCAGTTAATAGCTATTCGGAAAAAAGTGTACTAGTTCAGTCAGATTATGAATGCCGAATATGTATCATTCACGGAGTTATAATCGCTAGGAACCGTTTCCGTGAAATACTTTGGTTCGACAGCGAAAGGGCCAGTGTCTTTTAATAGTCAGTCAGTTGTGCTCCGGAGGTCGAGCCCGTCCGGAGTTTTTGCCGAGACTTGTTGCTGGTCGTCAGCCACTGAGCTCCTGGCGCCTGCGCGAGCTGAGCTGCACACCACGTGACCGATGCCAGGTGATACCCATGATGCTCTTTGTAACTTTCGAATAGACCTCTCCACGGGTTACAAGGCTTGTTATCTCAAGGTGTGACCGCCGGTCGGCCATTGCTCTGGCGAGTTCCACTGCTGCTGCTGTCGGCACGCACGCCTTCGCGTGCATTGATTGGTCGCTGCTGCGCGTCCAGCTAGCCGGCCGTGGTTCAAAGGTCGCGGTTCAAAGGCCGCGGGCTTCACCACTGTTTGAAGCACGGCCGGTGTGGCACTAGCTAGCACTGCCACAGGCGCTGCCCTGCTTGCGGCCAAGTTCTGTCCGTTCATGGAGGCCACTGCAGCTCGCTTGTAACGATTTTTTCGTGCACCACTGGCGTATCATTGTAGGTCAACGCTGCGACACCAGCTGCCAGGTGACACTGCCCTCTGGTGGCAGCAGCACAACTGTTGCACCCCGGCCGGTCGGTCTGTGCTGGGCGCCCGGTCGCCATTCCTGTCAACGCCTCAACAAGATCGTCTGCTCGCCTCAGTGCGACTACCGCTGCCTCGGTTCGCGGCCTCGTGACTGCTGCCATGCCGAGTGTGTGGGCGGCTGCTCGGGCCATACAGCGGCCGACTGCTGGGTAGGAGAGAGCCTGCTGCGGGGGGGGGGGGGGGGGGGGGGGGGGGGGGGAGGTGGAAGGGAGGGGGTGGGTGCTGCACCCCGGCAATGATGTCAGCGAACGTGCGGGCTGTGACTGACGTCGTCTTGCGCCGTTTCAAACTGTTCGAAATCAACTAGCTGGCACACAGTCGACACTCTCTGTGTGCCCAGGGTCAGCCACCGCGGTGACACCAGCGGAGCAGACACGAGAGACTGAACGGGGCGAAAGAGGGTGTAGAATTAAGAAATGTGACCCTTAAGAAGAGGAGGGCAGCTCTAGTGCTGACTTTTGGAAGCAGCAGCAGTAGGCATTCTTAACGAATGCAGTTGACCAAGCAAAAGCAGGGCTGGAGGAATTCTCCATGCTGCAGCAGCCATTGGTGCATTGCCTGCATTGACGCCCCCCCAGCTGCTGTACCCTAGCGTCGAAAAGGTGCAGCAGCAGCAGCAGCCGTTTTGCCATTAGTAGGGAAAGCTGAGCACCAGAAGAAAGCTGTGACACCAAAGTCTCATGTGGTAGAAGGTCGTTACAGAGGCCAAGATTATTGTCGACTGTCCTGGTTCAAAGCCATGGTCGGCCAGTTATCATACCGTGTCCCAACTGATTTGCAGATACTATGTCAGGGGGGCTTACACATACATACTACAGATGCATTGCCATTATGGTAACACTGCATTCTTGCAGTGCCTTGACAGGCGTGCATGCAGCACTAGCTGCTGGCCAGCCGCTGACCAGCAGCTGCTGGCCTAACTTGCCCCATTCCCTTAAAGGAAGTCGGTTTTAGCCTCTTAGAGCTGGCAGTACTCTTTACTCATTAATGTCGCTAGTTCTTATAAGCTGCTCTGCTATGTACTCCTGCTCTGCATACAGCAGCCGTTAGTATGGACACCGACTCTTACTAATGAGCCCTTCCCCTATATATCAAGGCAAGCTAACAGCTGCTTCGGTGGTTGAGGCAGTCTGACACATTGAGATCCAAGGGTCGACCTCCCCCAAGGGTCAAACTCCTCGGTGTGCTCTTGCTATGCATGTAGGCTCGCTGTTTTCGGCTTTCGTACGACCAATATGACAGCTTCCTCCGGAGATCAGTGGCAGCTCTGCAATGATCTTAGCCAATTATTTTGATGATATCCCTGACGGAATCACTCTGCCATTATTATCGTGCTAGCTGTGCTGAGACACGAGTCATAGACGATTCGGAGCATGCATCGGTGGATGGTGAGGCATCATGCTCCAATCATTTCTGGATTGGCCCAGTGGTTAGTTAATGTGCCCTAAACAAGATCTGGCCGTGGTCGTGGGCTCAAGCTTATGTTAAGCATCTGAATAGAGGCCACATTCTCTTACATCCCCTGACCTGACCACATTTAAAAGGAACTTAAAAATACCTATTTAGGACAGCATTTAGTGGGTCCCTGTGATTCGTCCTTCACGTGATTATGCGTACTGACACTGTGCATGCTGCCACTAACCACATTTGCATGCTGACCCTGTGCATGTCACCCCTAACCATGTTATTCATTTTGTTTGTTTTTCAAGCATGATTTTACTTACCATTCAATTGCATTTCCCTTTGCAGCAAATGTAAAGCGCCTAGAAAGAGATTCAGTTCTCTGAGGGTGCTTTATCAAGTGCATTATTATTATTATTATTATTATTATTAGGGCACTATACGAATGAATTATATTTTAAACGAATCATATCTCGAATGCAGGGCTTGCTAACCGAGGTCTTCAATCGGCATATGTGTAGGGGTGATTATGAACAATGACTCTGATGCAAAGGCTGCCTAAAGCTGCAAGTGAGATGCAGCAGCAGCATCTTTGTGGCTGTCTGCTCGCTCAGCCATGCTAGCATTAGGCTTTCTGAGCATAGCCGGGCCGCGGAACAGTAAATGGCAATAATAGCAAATAGCTGCATGTAGAGCAGAGCGGATGACTGATTGGTGAAAGGTCTGACACAAACCCAAACAGCTGCCGAGATGACTTTTTCATAGAGCTCTCGCTGTCTCTGACAACAAGGCAGCAGCTAATGAGTGTAGGTAATTGCTTGTTGTGCCCCAATGATGACATGTCCACACAGCTCAACAAGCATAATTCCATCTCTGAAGAAGCAGACAAGGTAGCCATCAGTAATTGTGATAATAAGAATAAACTTGCTGCAAGATAATCAACTACCAAAGGTCGAGGACAGGCGCTCGGTGGCTTTCTTAGGCCGGCATGCTACAAAGCGCAAAAGTGTGGCCACTCAAGAGCCACCCATTACTTGGCACTCTGGCTAGTCGCATGCACGGAATCGTGCACTAGATGAGTATAAAAATCACACAGAGATAAAAAAAAAGAGATAATTTCTCCTGGGGAATAGACATGTCTTACATGATGCATAGCAATTGGCCAGTGACCGAAGCCAGAGGCAAGCTCTAGGCTTTCTGTGCCAGGAGCTCAAGGCCTAATCGCTAAAATGTCCTCGTACAAACCTCAAATCCTTTGGAGACTCTGCCTTTAGTTCGCATGCTCCCAAAGCCTGGAACTCACTCCCGACTTGTGTCACGACGTCCCTTAACTTGCTCACATTTAAAAAGAAATTAAGAAAAACGCCTATTTAGGACAGCATTTAGTGGATCCCTGTGATTAGTCCTTTATGTGCTTATGCTTGCTGACACTGTTGCATGCAGCCACTAACCACACACTTGCATGCTGATCCTGTGCATGTCACCCCTAACCATGCTATTCATGTTGCTTATCAAGCACGATACCACTCACCGTTAGATCGTGTTTCTTTTGCAGCAAATGTATAGCACCTAGAAAGAAATTGAGTTCTCTGAGTGCGCTTTATCAAGTGTATTATTATTATTATTAATAGATTTTTATTTACTGTGAGGGACTGAGAGATGACCAGATGCTACAGAGCTGGTGGTGTGAGAGTACACTGGAGAAGCTAACAGGTCGGAGAGGTAGGCGTGGCTAGTGTAGGCGAGTGAAGTGATTTGTTGAAAGCCAAAGAGAAGATCTTAAAGTTGATTCGACGCTCAACGAGGAGGAGACAGTGTAGCTCAGACAGGAGTGTGGTGTGACGTGGTAGCTACACCGCTGAACACAGACCAGGCGAGCTGCTGTGTTTTGAGCCAGTTTTTAGTCGATGACATGCACAAGCTAGGAATCCAGAAACGGGAATTGCATTAATCCAGATGCAGTTATGCTGTCTATTAAGCAACCTCGTCAGTTTCTTGCATTCCTGTTAGGGCAACTGCATCCGAATGAGCTTGGCAGTGGTAGTGGTAATGGTGGTGGTGATGTATGGCCTGAATGGGTGGCAGCCCTTGTACTGTGGTGTGGGCATGCCAGCATAGGGGCCAGAGAGAGAGTGAGTGAGAGAAAGAGAGAGAGAGAGAGAGAGAGAGAGAGAGAGAGAGAGAGAGAGAGAGAGAGAGAGAGAGAGAGAGAGAGAGAGAGAGAGAGAGAGAGAGCAATTGCGTCCTTATTTGTTTACTTTGCTTCTATTTTTGTCACTGCATGCTGACGTGTGTCGCTCCACACTGTTCAATACGAGGCTCCGGAGCTGCTGCTTCGTTGGGTCGCTATTTCCCCTCTTTGGTAGCCGTGCTATGCACTAGGCTACTAGCCTGTTGGGCTGTCCAGTAGCTCAGCTGACTGGTGCAGTGGCTGCCGCTTGTCTAACATCTTATGTGACCTCTATCTCCTGGTGAATGCTTTCTGTCAATATCCTTAACGTCAGGTCCTTAGCCAACGAGTGTTTGGTTTTTGTAGGGCTGCAGACACTTCTTCAACCAAGGAATCTGTGTGCAGCACTGTCCACCAATGCAGATCTACGATCATCTGAGCCTCACGTTTATCGATAATCCTAACAAGACTTACTCATTTGGAAATCAATGTGTCAAATCATGTCCTGGTAATATGGCCAACGCAGAGATTACTGGATTTCGGCTGAGCTTCAATGCTGTGCTATGTCGAGTCTCAACCAGCTGCCAGCTCTTCCTGTTCTGTACGCTCTCCGAGCTCTGTACTCAGCTTCGGTCAGCTTATTTCCTTGGTGTCCGGTAAAAGATGAAGCAGCAATGCAGCCGTTGCTGTGCCGATTGCATCGGCCGTCATACAAGGCTCATAACTTTCTGGCTGTATGCATCAAACTTTGCTGTGCGCTGTAGGACATTATGTTGCTTACAATGGTGGCTGCGTGAAAATCTGCCCAAGCAATTACTACAAGAATGATCAGAGCGTGTGCGTCTCCTGCGCAGCAGCTTCCTGCTTGGAGAGGGTCGAAATATGCGACGTCGATTTCAATGAGGATGTATATGTGACGTCGCTTAACATCCGGAAGCTGGCTAACTGTACTCAAGTCAATGGCAACATCATTTTGCCCGAGGTGTCTTTCATAGAGTAAGTCACGAGCTACTTTTGATCAGATTAATGATTACCTACTACACTATCGCTGGCAGTTGAATTGCTCGTGGTGCAAGCTCTGAACCGCCATGGATGCTGCCATGGATGCTGCTGCTGAAGTCTACGCTGCCAGGCTGTCTCTGTGCTGTGTCCAATTATGCCCCGCCCCCTGACATTGCTCTCCTGAGCTGGCAGAAGCCTCTGTTAGGACCGGGCTTACCCAGCACTGCTGAGCTGGGTCGGACTGTTCCGCACACGGCTCGGCACTGCTGCAAGGTCTGGTATACTTGAGCAGCCGTTTTGTAGGGCTTTTGTGCAGGTAGTTGATAGTACATTTACAGCAGTATGCCAGGAATGAACAGAATAGACATGTTTCACAGCTAGTTCGATCAGTTCCATTGTAAATAGTTTGCCTTAACAAACGGCAAGCCACTATGGCATGCTAGCACGTCGAAGTCTGGATCTCCACTCACCTCGTACGGTAGTAGCAACTCATGTTCGTAGTAACACTTTCATAAAGACACGCCAGCAGGCAGAGCTACTCCTCTCGATCATTGCATCTGCTACCCGTGGCTCACCCAGACTTTCACTTAGTCCGTTTGTAGCTTTTTTTGAAAGGTCGTTCATCCAGTGCATGTTGTGATGTCTGTCAGAAGTGAGCTCCAAGCTTTGTGAGCATACAAGGTGAAGGGACGGTTGCCGAAAGAGTTGAAGTTGATTCAATACACAAGTGACTTTAGTCAGAAGAGTGGGTGATACGGTGCCTACCCTAGTTGGGGGACTGTTGGTCAGGTAGGCTAGAGTAACGTAATAAAAAGTCCTAAAAGTGAGTGACAAAAACATTGTCTTCGATTTGCTGTTTGATGGGGAGCCACTGAAGGTCGGTGAGAAGTGGTGTAATGTGGCAACAGTGACGCTCACGACAGGCAAGCCTAGCTGCAGAATTTGGCACCACCTGTCAGGGCCTGATTGCATAGGCAGGTAGACCTGCAAGCAGCATAGTGAGTTACAGAAGTCTCAAGTCGGGACGTCTCATGATTTTTTGTATAGCCCCCTCAAAGAAATTAATCTCTATTCAGCCGCTTCCCATATGTGCCGGGGGGGGGGGGGGCTGAAGCTCCCAACCTCGATCATCAAATGAATTCACCTTGACCTTGGTCGAGGCAATCACCTTAACCACTAGACGAAACCAGGAGGCACACACCAGATAGGATATGATTTACCTGTCTAAGGAGGCCCAAAATTTTCAAAGTGATACTTGAAAATAGGCAGACTTGACTGTAGAGCCGAATCGGTCGTCTTGTAAGGCGGATACAAAGGCGGTTGCTTTTCACGACATCGGTTCCGAGGTCATGGGTTCGAATCCTTCGGTGGGCGATCCTTTATTGCCATTTCAAATGGTTGTGATAGCCGTAAAGGCACTTCTGTCGCTATTAAAAAGAGGCTGTTAAATCAGCTAGTACTTATTTATTTGTGAAAGATCCTTTTGGGAAAGGAAGACTCTGTTTCTGACATATGCTGCAGGAGATAAGCTGGTAGAGAGAATTTTAAGGGACAAGTTTTCCAATGTCTGAGTCACACACTAGGTTTGCCCATTACTTTAATTTGATTTTATCTTCATTTCATTTAAGAAAGCTTGTTGCCATCCAAGTGCAAATGTCGACAATGCATACAGCAAGGGATATGAGAGAGCTTGACTTGCTGGAAGGTTGGGAGGGATCCAAGCTTAGATTCAACTGTCTCATTTTAATTAACGGCAGAAGAGCCTTAACGGCTATCACCACCACCACATGCAGTGTGCAATAAATGATCATCCAGTGCAGGACTCGAACACACGGCAATGGTCGTTGAAAGACGGCACTTTACTACACTTATTAGCCTGGCTTAAAACCTGTACACAGTGGTAACCATGCCAAGTGTTAGTAGCGGTATTAAATGCTAGTGGAATGACGTGTCATCCATGGTAGTTCAACTTACGGCCTCTAACTTCCTACGTCAACCTACAGCCAACCTCATCAGCCATGCAGCTGCTTTGATGCAACTCACGGGCCTTGCAGATGCTGCTGCACCCAACGATCGTGGGGAGGGGGCAGCTACCTAAGGAAGCGCTTGTGCACTTCTTGATCTGATTATTGTGATGTTTTAGCCACCCGATTTATGTTAGGGTCAAAGGCAGGTAAGCAGCAGCTGCAGAATCTCGATTGAAGTGTTGTGGTAAAGTAGATGCTGCTGCTGCCGTTGTCGTCTTCAGTGTTGTTGTGATCTCCAGCGCCTCTAGACACAGCTACGGCGTGCTCGCGATCTGTCTCACTTCCTAATTTCCAATGCACCTAACTGCCGTGTTCGTGTCGGGCTCGGCGTGTTGGCACCCGCACCCTTCTCTGAAGCTGTACAAGCCTGCATGAGCTTTGTATTTGGAGTTCAATAGGAACTAGATGCATTTGCGTATGCACCAGAATGTGCGTATGTGGACACGTGCTCGTGTGTGAGCATAGGCTGCCTATTCTGATATCCTCCCTCCTTAATCTCTCTCTGTCTCTGTCTCTGTCTCTGTCTCTGTCTCTGTCTCTGTCTCTGTCTCTGTCTCTGTCTCTGTCTCTGTCTCTGTCTCTGTCTCTGTCTCTGTCTCTGTCTCTGTCTCTGTCTCTGTCTCTGTCTCTGTCTCTGTCTCTGTCTCTGTCTCTGTCTCTGTCTCTGTCTCTGTCTCTGTCTCTGTCTCTCTCTCTCTCTCTCTCTCTCTCTCTCTCTCTCTCTCTCTCTCTCTCTCTCTCTCTCTCTCTCTCTCTCTCTCTCTCTCTCTCTCTCTCTCTCTCTCTCTCTCTCTCTCTCTCTCTCTCTGTCAAGAACAAACCTGGACATGCTCATTCACCAATACATTC
>WPIO01000059.1:2522500-2683166 GCA_009760855.2 Cristatella mucedo
GGCATCGCCAGCTCTCGCTGAATTGCCTGCGCAGCACTCGCTGCGTCCCTGCTTGCATCCACAGCGCTTGCTGGTTCACAGCATTTACAGCACTTGGGACACGAGGCACACGTGCTCTATGTAGGTGTCGGTATGTACGCTTGTCTTGAGCTGGTTTGGCCCAGCAGTTAAGGTGCTCGCCCCAACCAAGGTCTGGCCGAGGTCGTGTGGGCTCGAGCCCCATGACATGTGTGAAGCGCCTAAATAAAGATTAGGTTCTTTTGGATTGATATACACATGAATTATACATTTATATTTATATTTTTGAGTCTCCTTGTTTGGGCTTGGTGGTGGCCAGATAACTTGTGGCACACTTAGTAGATGCTGGGCCTCTGGTTTACGTTTGGAAGCCTCTTAATTCAAAACTAAAACGTATGCGATGCGCCAGCAAGCTAGCAAAACTTGTTATATCTGCCCGGCATGCGAAGCTGACAGACTGCTGTAGAATAATAGTAGTAATAACATTACTATTGACAGTACATTTGTACGACACCCTCAGAGAACGCAATGACTTTCAGATGCATTTCACGTATAATGAAAAGGAAGAATGATCACTAGTGGCAACGTGCTCGACGTCAAAATACATAAAATGGTTAGCAGTAACATCCACAGCACAGTGGCAACATGCACAATATGGTTAGCGTTAATATGCGCATTGTCAGCACACATAAGCACTTAAAGGACAAATCACAAGGGTCCACCAAATGTTGCGAACAATCGGTGCATGCTAGCAAGCAACACAACGAGCCCTGCGATGCACCCAGCCTGTGGCTGCACCGGAAAAGACAGCCTGAGACGTCTCTAGAAAAGCCCGCCTCCACAGGATTAAAAGATAAGGCTGGTAGCGGCAAAGACAGATCTGATCCACTGACACAGTGTACAGACTGCTGCAGCAGCATGCTGCTGGCGACTGGTCTTTTCATGGGCGATTAGCCTGAAGGCTGCTCTAGAAAAATGCTGTCGCCTGGGCTCGCTGTGCTGCTGGTCGGTGCAGGGCTCTCTCTTGCTAATGAAAGAGTCCTATACAGTGCATGTAGGTGCAGCAGCTTGTCTGAGTCTGAGTTCTCCAATCAAAGTGCTCATGCACGAAATTAGTAGATCTTTGCTCTCTGCTTGCTTGTATGTGTGCACGGCTTCTTGAGATCGTAAATATGTCTGATTGCACATGCTTTCTCTCTCTCGACTTCTGTATATACAGTGTAGATGTGTGTGAGGGGGCGTGTGGGCGCGTGCGTGCGCTCGTGTATGCACGTACGTGTATATATTTGTTTCTATTTCTGTCCGCCTGGTTTGTGCGCATATATGCTTTGTGTGTGTTTCTGCCTGCCTGCCTCTGCCTCTGCATCTCTCCCTTTGTTAATCGGTCGCCTGTCAAACAGGTCAGTCAAGTTGTGCCTTTCTAGCTTTTCTTGATGGGAGCTACTTTTACTATGCCGTGTATGCCCTCGCAATGATAATAATAAGACAAACACGAACACACACACACACACACACACACACACACACATTGCACCACCAGAGAACTAAATCTCTTTATAGGCACATTATATATGCTGTAAGGAAAGCATGTCAATATGGTTTGTGATAGCATGAACAACATCACTCTCAGTTAATCCTGCCTCTATTAATCCACAATCTACTACTTTCTGCTTTTCTTCCGTTTATTCTCTCCTCGATAGTCAATAGCAGAAGCACGGTGTAGTACTAGCCGAACCCGAAGTCTTTCTTCTCGGCGTGCCTATTCTTGAAGGATGATGCCTGGGTTGACACCTCGAAGTTATTCTTGCAGTGCTTGGGTCACCATCCGCCGTCCCCATCGCCGGCTCTGCTGGTTGGCCGATTGAAGTTTTTGGCCAAAGTGTAACCCGCTTACTCGGGTAGTCGACTTCATTGCTTGATTCCACGCCGGCACGCTTAACTGTGATCGTAAGACAGACTGACGTTGCTGATATTGGCTGAGACGCACGTGTCTGCCACGCTGCAGCTGCACGGGTCCGGCGCCCTCGGTCGGTAGCGGCGGCTGCAAGTCGTGCCTCAAGGCAATCATGCAGCGACTCAACATTGCCAGCGCTAACTACTGCATCGATGCGACCTCGCCTTGCCCTCGTGGCTACTTCAACGTGACACAGCTGTCTGAAGGCGACGTCCAGGTGAGAGTTCCACAGCAGGTGGCACCCCCTACCACCACCCATGCTGCCACTGCTGCTGCTGTTGCTGCCACTGTTGCTGCCACTGCTGCTGCTGCTGCCGGGTCTCTACGCTCTGCTGAATGGCTGCTCTCCAACGGTTTGGTGGCAGCTGGAACACCTGTCGGCAGCTACAGCTGCTGCCTGCTCTTGCCCCTGCTTAGCGGTTAATGAGCAGTTTCCTCTTGGAGACTGCTGAAGTGGCTCGAAACGCGGAGGGGCATGCGGTCCAAATGCAGTGCTTTATGTGTGCCCATAAAGGAAAGTACTCAGAATTTGATGCAGGTACTCACACTCCTCGGCACCAGAAAATGCCAGCCAGGTTCCTGCTGACTCCCTACTTTGCCTTCCTTTGACAATGCGTGTGCGTGTGCATGTGTGTGTGTGAAGGCTCCGAGATTGTGGCACCCTTTAAAAGTGAACCGAATATCTTAAAACTATTGCTACTTTCTTGTGTCAGCTTTGTGTGCATTCCTGTGTGAATTGCTGCTTGTGATGCCAAACAGTGGCCACGTGACATGGTGCCAAACACTTGCAGTGACCACATGACAGCAGGCCACACACTCACTCTGAATAATTGCATGCTGTCATGTTTGTAATACAGCAAGCGACTGTGCTGCTAATTGAGCCCACCTTTGCCTAGTGTGCACCCACTTCACTGACCAGGTTGGGGACAATATTGTGAGCTTCCGAACAACAGCCACCCACCTCCAAGGTTGCTGCCACGGATTCAGCCTTCAAGGACAATTCCCGCTAATCTAATTGCCTGTGGCACTCTAGCTCGGAAAACTTGGGCGCTGTTGTGTTCTTAGGGCGAAATAAATGTGCTGTGTTCTTAGGGCAAAATAATAATAATAATAATAATATTGCACTTGATAAAGCGCCCTCAGAGAATTCAATCTCTTTCTAGGCGCTTTACATTTGCTGATAAATGTGTTGTTGTGTTCTTAGGGCAAAATACCGCTAAGAACTACACGTTTGGAAGGAGTCAAGTTTAAATGAGGAACAGAGTGCCAAGCAATAGCTCCAGAGAAAGAGAGAGAGAGAGAGTGTGTGTGTGTGCTGCGTGTGTGTGCTGCGTGAGCTGCATGTGTGCGTGTGCGTGTGTGCGTGTGTGCGTGTGTGCGTGTGCGTGTGTGCGTGCGTGTGCGTGTGTGCGCGTGTGTGCGTGTGTGTGCGTGTGTGCCTGTGCGTGCGTGTGTGTGCGTGCGTGTGTGTGTGCGTGCGTGTGTGTGTGTGTGTGTGTGTGTGTGTGTGTGTGTGTGTGTGTGTGTGTGTGTGTGTGTGTGTGTGTGTGAGTGCGTCGTAGGGCAGCGACCTATATACCATGTCTACGGTACGCGTTGCAGCAGGTGGGCCCACACTGCTGATTGACAATAGTGGTAAGCCAAAAAGGGGCGGGCTGAATAGCCAGCGCACGAGGTTGGCCCGTTCGGGTCAAGCCCAAAAGCTTCGTCAGCCACCGCACATTGCTGTGTGGTAGGTGACATCATAGCAGTCGTCAAATGAGCAATATCCATTGACCCTTTAGCCTCCTGCTCTGTACTCCCCCACCCAACTGCCCAAAAGCAAGGCAGGCAGGCATTAGAGCCAGCCAATCGGGAGACGGCGCCACGTTTGCAATGCGAATGGATGCTCGGGCGAGGGTCAAGGGTCACGAACGCCTTCTCTTTTCTTCGAATGAGGCGAAAAAGTCTGCCAGACGCTTACTTCTCTCTTTGCCTCTTGCAGCAGTGCGCCCCATGCAGTGAGCAGTGCGACACGTGCTCGTCGTACGACAGTAGCCACTGTTTGACGTGCAAGCATTATCGGAAAGTAGCGAGTGATGGCACGTGGTCGTGCTCGACCGCTTGTCCGACCGACAGCCACTATGAGCACGGCGATCCACTGCCGGTAGCGGAGCACACTGCCACCACAACCACTGCCGGAAGTCAGCGGCTCACCTCGCTGCCACATCTGCACAAGACTTGCTCCCCCTGCCACAAGAACTGTCGTGACGGCTGCCGCGGCCCCACGGATCGAGATTGCAAGCGCTGCGCAGGCAAGAAGCTGCCCCTCAGGCTGTCTGCTAGCGACGCTAGTGGCAGCAGCAGCAGCAGCAGCAGCCACGCTACACCTACCACAACGTCTGTCTCCAGTCAGGTAAGGAGTGTTTCGATAGAGCTTGATGATGATGCTGCTGCTTTTGATAATTGGGCAGTAATGCTACGAGCTGCCAGATCTGTATTCAGCTCCGCTTGGCTGCTGGAGTGCACACACTTATCAGCGATAGCTGCAACTGCTGTCCGCTAACTGGCAACTCAACTTCGCAACTTCGATTGTCTAATTCAATCGAACCTGATTTAAGCAAGATGAGAGCACACAAATAAGTCTGAGATGTGCATGCGTGTGTGTGCACGCACGTGTGTGTGTGTGTGTGTGTGTGTGTGTGTGTGTGTGCACGCACGTGTGTGTGTGTGTGTGTGTGTGTGTGTGTGTCACATATTTTCTAACGATTAGTCATGGCTGAACTACTGGTAATGCTGCAGTAACTATTCAACTCGTACGCTCTGCTGCATCATCACAGTGGCGGCAATGGCCACCACTGTGACACCACCAGTGTGACCAGATTCTTCTCAACACTTAGCATGCTACAGTTCACCCACGTCCATGCTGGGGCTGCCACGGTTGGGTGCGGGGCATCAAGCAGTGTGTCTAATTCAGGGCTACTTGCCGACGTGATCGAGGGAGATTCGCTTTCTGCTTCCGGTGCTTGGATTGCAAGGCTCGACTATCGTTTGTGCTTCTCTGTCTTGCAGCTCTTTGCGTGCGTCAAGGAATGCCCGGCAGACGCTCCGTACATAATCGTCGACGGCGACGATCAGCAGCAGCCCTGGTGCAGCGCCAATGCCCCACCCACGTGAGTTGCAGAGCTTCGCCAGCACCCACAGCTGGCTAACTGGTTAGGCGACTCTGTGTGTGTGTGTGTGTGTGTGTGTGTGTGTGTGTGCGCGCGTGCGCGCGCGCGGCTAGCGCTCACGTGCGCCGCATTGATCTCACGCCATGACAAATTGTGCCCTGCTGCAGGCTGCAGCTCACAGCTCCATACACGGGTGTCGCGATCGGAAGTGTCGTGGGAGGCTTCTTACTACTCGTCGCCATCTTTGCCCTGCTGGTGCTTCGGCAGCGCTGGTCTGCGTGCCTCCGTGCCAAGGATGCGGCGGCAGCAGTCAGCCGCTCGCCGAGCGCCGAGTCACTGAAGCCGAGCGAAGCTCAACCCGATCTTGCTCAGCTGATCCTCATCAAGGAGTCGGAGATCGTGCGAGGCGGTATAATCGGATCAGGCGCATTCGGCACCGTGTTCAAGGTGTGCCTCCGGTGCTTGCCGTTTGGCCTCCGCTCCCGCGCGAGCAGCAGCGGCGGCAGCTGCCGCCGATTGCCTGCTGCCCGCAGTGAGGTCGCACCACACTGACAGCCACCGCGCTTTTTCTCTCTTTCATGCTTGCTCGCATGCAGGGCTTATGGAAGCCCGAGGGTCAGGGCATAAAGATCCCGGTCGCGATCAAGGTGCTGCAAGAGGGCACGATGCCCGACCAGAGCGCCAGCCTGCTCGAGGAGGCGCGAGTGATGGCGTCGGTGCAGCATCCGTGCTGCGTGCGCATCCTGGCCGTGTGCGTGGCCGCCCAGATGGCGCTGCTAACCCAGCTCATGCCGCTCGGCTGCCTGCTCGACTACGTGCGGAAGAACCGAGCCGACATCTGCTCCAAGACGCTGCTCAACTGGTGCACACAGGTCGCCCAGGTGAGCAGGCACGCCCCTGGGCATCGAGCGGGTGCGATGCCGATCTGGCAAGAGAGAGTGCGCGATCGTTCTGATGCCACCAGCGCTGGCGCTGCATTCCGAGCAGCCCTCGCCGATTCCCTTGGTGGGCGGAGCACGTGAGCCGCTCGGCTTGGGTGCCGGCTCTTCTTCCGGCAAGCAGCCCTGCGAGCCTCCTACCCTACAGAGAGAGAGCTCCTGCCCTAAACTTTGTGTGAAGACGTGTACGACCAGCGGCCATCCCTGAGCTGTCGGTTGCCCCTCCCTTTGACGTAGGAGATGGGTGTGGTGGGATGAATGAGATGGGTGTGGTGGGATGAATGAGATGGGTTTGGTGGGATGAAGATCGAATGCATAAATCTGCAATTATCTTGTTATAGTTGTAGAATATAGTTAATAGAAGAGAGATAGATACAAAGTGAAGGAAGGGAGAGAGATGGAAAGTGTAAGTGAGAGAGGAAGTGAGGGAAAAGACAGAGGATGAGGAGAGATACAGATAATGGATAAAGAGCAAAGGGTACAAAGGGTCAAAGGGTAGGCAGTGCAAGAAGGAGGAGGAGAGGTAAAGAGGAGAGAGAGAGAGAGAGAGAGAGAGAGAGAGAGAGAGAGAGAGAGAGAGAGAAATGAGTTGATTGCTGGTAATTCAACCATGACGGGTCAAAGCTGCTTGTGTCAGTGTCAAGACTGACAATGGCTGACGGAAACAGCTAAACACTGCCTTATGGTGAGCAGCGTGAGAGGACTGCTCCTTTAGCTGTATAAAACTTGGAGTGCTTTTGAGCGTCCGATAGCCGCTACAATTCTTATCGCAGACTTCCACAACATTTACCAGCAAGTTGAGCGTGCCTCGTGGAGTCATGCCAAGTAGCGAGGCCCAAAACAGGGCAGCAATTGTGAGTGAGAAATCCAAGGTGATAGGGTGCGATGTTTACATTCGGAATATTCACCGTCCACTGCTTAGTGAGCTACATAGCTGCTCCTCGTAGGAGGTTGGGAGGACGTTTCGTAGAAGTACACTATAGTAGGCAGTACACGTGACCACAACGTGCAGTAGTAGGAGCCAGTGTATGCCGCCTTGGTTGCTTCTCTGCAGCTGTGTGTGCTCGTCTTGCACGATGCATCGGCAGTAAAGTCAAGCTGCTTGCTCGTCGGTAGGGCATGGACTACTTGGAGAAGCGTGGCATTGTCCACCGCGACCTGGCTGCTAGGAACGTACTAGGTGAGTTTGATCATTTGCTACTGCAGCGGCTGCCGCCTGCACCACCGGTGTTGCTGTTCCACTGCTGCTTCTTGCGACTGCTTCACACTCTCTCTCTGTCTCTCTCTCTGTCTCTCTCTCTGTCTCTCTCTCTCTCTCTCTCTCTCTCTCTCTCTCTCTCTCTCTCTCTCTCTCTCTCTCTCTCTCTCTCTCTCTCTCTCTCTCTCTCTCTCTCTCTCTCTCTCTCTCTCTCTGTCTCTCTCTGTCTCTGTCTCTCTGTCTCTCTCTCTCTCTCTCTCTCTCTCTCTCTCTCTCTCTCTCTCTCTCTCTCTCTCTCTCTCTCTCTCTCTCTCTCTCTCTCTCTCTCTCTCTCTCTCTCTCTCTCTCTCTCTCTCTTCCACCACATGCAGTCGCTTAAGTCCTCAAAGGGCTGCTTCCTAATAAGGAGTCAATGCAGGTCAGAAAAGAGTGGTCTAATAATGTGGCAGTCACGATGGTCAAGTGGCAGGCACGGTGGTCTCGTGACAGTGGCAGGCATGATGGTCACGTGGCAGACGGGTGAAGCTTTGCTCGGCCTGTGAGCTTGCTGTACTTGCTCCACGAAAGTACTTGCTGCATGGGAGCTAAATAGAAATCCAGAAACAATGTCACGTGGAATGTCGTCGCAGTGATGCCCTTGCCTAGGCATGCCTGAATTTTGCAATGTGATAACTGAAATTAGGCAGTCTGGACTGTAGAGCTGGTGTCTTCATTCAGTCATCAAATGAAACGTCGACGTCATTTTCGTGCAGGGTCCCCTCCCCCGCAGTTTCCGAGTGTATGCAGCAGCTACGCCAATAGAGCTACTTCTGGCCGAGCCAATTTCTAGGGTGAGGCTTTCCTGTTTTATGATCCTCCGGCTTTAGCTGCACCAGCACTTGCAGGCTGCCACCGTTGCATTAGCCGACAGTGCGTCTGTGTGCGCATGCTTGTACGCCCAGTTAATTTAGCACCACCATAAAATGTTGCTGAAAGATGAAATAGCCTAGGTTCTTCCATATCTATGTGGTTGGGCTAGCTGTCTCCAAAGTGAGAATGCGAAGCAGTGCAGGACAGCTGTCACGCATCGGTCAAGATGGTGCCTGCTAGCAACAGAATCGTGAAGCTGGTTGGCTTCTCTATCGAGCGTTACTTCAGTAAAACGTTCAAGCCTGAACTCGGTAAAAACTGAAGTGATTACAAAAAAACTAAAAAATTGAAAGCAGATTATAAATACCGGTGATCCAACCATTCAATTGAGCATGCAAAGCACAGCCGCACAAAAAAAGGCAAGTTCACTATGGCAAAGGGAGAGCTGCCCGAAAGAAGAAATGAATATTTTGAATGAGCATTTCGTAGAGCTATTGACAACAAGGGGCCTAAGAGCAAACCTTGAGAGATAACCCTTACTTTGAAAGGCTCCTAAGATGACCCCCCTCAGTGGCTTTGCATCTACAGTCTCTCTGAAGTATGCTTACTGTGGCCGGATCTAAGACCCCAGTCTGGCACTATGCCAGCGATACATAGGCTTGTTGAAAGGCACTCCGGAAAGATCCGATGATCAACGGAGTCACGTGCTGCTGATAGATTCAGGGGTGCCAGCAGCAAAGAGGCCACTAACCTGATCAGCCTTGGTCATAGCATCGTTGTAAGCTCGAAGCAGGACGCTTCCCGTGGACTGGTTAGCTCGAAATCTCGATTGGAAAAGCGCCTCTGCCGTGGCAGCAATCCGTTGGCGTTTAACTATACCTAACTATCCAATGTTTGTAATTTTCTTCCCAGTGCACACGCCTCGCCAAGTGAAGATAACAGACTTCGGCCTGGCTCGCATGCTCGACCCGACCGAGGACAGATACTACGCTAGCAGCGGAAAGGTGAGAACTTTGGTGAGCCGTGATGGCACACTAGCTAGGTAAGGTGGTTGCTTTCACGACCTCGGTCCCGAGGTCGTGGGTTCGATTCCTGCGGTGGGCGATCCTTTATCGCCACTGCAAGCGGTGGTGATAGCCGGCTCTTCTTTCGCTATACAAAAAGAGGCTGTTTAATCAGCTAGGATTTTTTTTTAACTCCAGCAGACCTCTACACGCCCTCTGCCATGCCCGCTAACCCCCCCCCCCACTCTACCACGCCCCCTCTGCCCTGTCACGCTCCTTCTGTGTGCAGCCACCGCTGCTTCTGCTGCTGCTTCTGCTGCCCGTCACTCCCGCTGCCCCCAAATACCATGCCGCCGCCCACGCTGCCAGTGCTGCCATAACCGCCATGCTCTCATGCTCTGCCTCATCCTGCTTTGTAAATACCCCTGGTGACGTGACATGACCAGTCTGACCCGCTTCCAAGACATAAGCATCTACGCCATCGTGTGGCTATAGAGGGGATCTATAGTTAGGCATGCTGGTAGTTTATGTGGCCGTGCCTTTACCCCGAAGGCAGACCAGTGTGCAACTAGGCCTCTTGTTGTGCAAGCAAGTCCGAGGCATATACCCTCATGGGTGCTGAATGTAGAGGGAGAGTGTAAAAAAAAAGAAGCTTCGTTTATTCAAAGCCTCATTTATATAGCGGCAAGGGAGCCTTTACAGATATCATCACATAGCTTGCAGTTTGCAATGCGGGATCGCCCTCTGCTGACCTCAACACGGTGTGGCTGCATCAACCAGCAGCCACATGGCTCCCCTGCGATAGGGGAGATAACTGTCGATGTGTTTCACTTTGAGGATCCACTAACTGGGTGCCACTGCCTCCCCATACTCCACTAGTGCTACATAGAAGAGCCCGTATTATCAGCAAACGATCGTTTATACTTACAGATTCTGATCCACATGTGTGCACTGTTAAGCTAGTGCAACATAGCCCACTCAAGTGTCCAGAAGTGTGTCCATCCATCCAGTGTCCATTTTAAGCTAGTGCACACTTGCGTGGGCTATGCATCGATAAGTAGTCAGCACGAAGCACTGCAGGTGGCGTAATCATGCGAACCTTATAAGAAACATTTCTATGCACTCCAGGCTCAGGTGTTGGAGCTGACACTGCGGACATTGACACAATGGTTAGCAATCTGGCAACAGATGAGATGACCACTCAATCCGCTAAAAATGTCTTACCTTTTCATGCAGTTTAAACCCTCGACCGGGACTGGCCGAGTGAGTGAGTGAGTGAGCACTGATCTATTATCGGCAGAGCGCCGATGCAGCTCCAATTGCGCGCATGGCCTTGACCTCCTGCAGCTGTGTGCGGCTAAGTTAGCTCCTCCTGCTAGGTGAATAACCGTGAGTTAGCTCCTCCTGCTACGTGAATAAAATACGTGAATGGCCGTAAGTTAGCTCTTTCTTCTACGTGTGTGGCCGCGAGCTGAGGAGTTAAAGGCTGCAGCATGCAGCTACAGTGTTGACGTCACGTAGTTACATAGTCACGTAGTTACATAGTCACGTAGTTACGGTGAACTCTTTCTGGACTCACTGGTTAGGTGGCACTAACAAAAATGTTCTCTCCGACTTTGGACTCAGGAACTAGGCTGCGACTAAAATTGGCATTGCAGTTTCTACGACTCAAAACGCAAGACAGTTGTGCATTTGATACCGCAAAACCGTGCCACACTCTTTACTGTAACGGCAGAAGTAGGGGTAGCAAGTTCATCGGTGTATAGACGAGTCGCACACTGCACTGGCTACAGCAGCGACGACCCGCCTGCAGTGTGGTCGTGCTGCAGCAATACGGCTGGAGCTTGCCGCTAGGTGGCGCTGGAGCTTGCCGATAGGTGGCGTTGGAGCTTGCCGATAGGTGGCGTTGGAGCTTGCCGCTATGGGGCGCTGCTCTTACGCTGCAGATGCCGATCAAGTGGATGGCGCTGGAGTCGGTGCAGCACAAGGTGTTCACGCATAAGACGGATGTGTGGAGCTACGGAGTAACCATCTGGGAGCTGTTCACGTTCGGCCAGAAGCCGTACGACTCGGTGCCTGCGCGCAGCATCCCGCTGCTGCTCGAGAAAGGCGAGCGGTTGCCGCAGCCTGCCATCTGCACGATCGACGTCTTCATGATCATGATCAAGTGTGAGGATGCCGCGGCGCCACCACTGCCTTTCTGCCTTTCTGCTTGCCGAGCCCAAGGGGGGAGGGGTCACCGAGGGGGAGCGGGTGGCGCTGAGAGTGGGCTGCTGAGACGGGAGATTGCTGCTCTGTTGACGGCCACTGCACAAGCATTCGCCACCTTCCAACCAGACCACCCTGCTCAGCTGCTCCTTAACCTTTCCGTGTCGCCCCAGTGGCAATAGTGGCTGCACAATCAGTCAGGACGGTCTGTCCGATGGGGAGAAGTAAGCAAATTCAGTGCTCAAGATACTTCTGCTTAGCATGAAGGCTGAATAGAGAATAGTCTCTGCCGGTAATGTCTCGGCCTTGCAATCCTAGCTGAACATGCATTTTCTGTCATCTCCTTTTCACTCGATCCCGATCTCGGCTTTCGCTTAGGCTGGATGCTGGATGCAGACAGCAGGCCGACCTTTGCAAACCTGGCTCTGGACTTTGCTCGCATGGCCAAGGATCCCGGCCGCTATCTCGTCATCGAGGGCGACCGCCTGAGGAGGCTACCGACGGAGGCTTCCGGCGATCCGCGCCTGCTGCTAATGCTTGCCGGCGATGATGACGAGGAGGACAGTCAGCTGCACGATGAGCCCGGCGACGTCGTCGGTAAGCGATGCGCCTGCGCCGCATCACTGCCTGCGCCCGCACCACCACGTATGGCAGCAAGACGTGCGTAATGCCAGTGTGTGCGCGTGTCTAGACTCTCGCCGTATGTCACTAGATAACTTTGCTGCCTGTACTGTCTATCGGGTGTCACAGGGAGTTACACACAGCCTAAATCGCTGTGCCTACACTGTCACACTGTGTTAGTGTGCCTGCACTGTCACACTGAGTCACCATGTTTTGCAGCTACTCGCTTGTAGCATAGGTCTCTGTTCTGTATGTGCCACCTTGTTTCAAAGTGGAGTACACATACAGTGCAATAATTCACTACGATTGCAGCATCACACTGACGTAATTCAGAATTGTGACGTTCAGCAGCTGCTGCTCTCCTTGCGCACGCCTCTAAAAGCTGCGTCTACACATTCAGCCATTCTTGGGTCGCCTCACGGCAGCGGCGCACTGCTCGTTGGGGCTCCTCTCTACTTGCTAGGATCTGCATGAGTCGTGATGCGAACACTTCTTGTCTATCTGTCAGTGTGGTCACGGACCACTGCAGCAGGCGCGGTGTCACGTGCTCGACGCCGGGATCTCGGGCGCCGAGCAAGTGAGAGGTGATTAAAAGCCGGAGCTTAAGGGATGTCGAGAAAATACTTGCAAAATTTGCTTGACAATCGAGTATTGATTTAGGGTACCTTTCGAAAGACAAATGGGATCGGAAGTTCTGACGACTTTCGCAAAAAAATAAAAATACGGTTATGCACAACACGTCTAACCCGAGTGCAAACCGGAAGAAATATATGTACACATAGTTTTGCTGTATATGTCATCAAACGCCCTATGCTGAGCAGCGCAGAAAGAGCACTCTCGATAGCGCTAATTGGTTAACAGGCTGCGATGGCTTGTGATGGCACGGCTGCTGGCTGGCACTCAGCAGCTGCCAAGCTTGCTACGGCAACGGCTGCCTAGCTTGCTATGGCCGGTAGCTGTCGCTTTCTTGCAGCTGCAGACGACTATCTCAAGCCGACTGCGGCGACCACCATGACGTCGGCGACCAGCATGTCGGCACTGGTGAGCAATGCTACCGCTTGCGCTGCTTCACGCGCTGAGAGAACGGTTTGAGAGGATCGCTTGCGATTTCCTTTCAGTTGCATAGTCGTCCGCTCTCCCCGTCCGCTAGGAGGCTATCGATGCCATCCGCTTCCCTCGGCTATGTCACGTGCTGCGCTCTGTCAGGCCGACACGGCAGCCATGACTGCTTCTGCATTTCGCAGGAGCTGGCCGTGAGGGCAGCACTACCAGCCTGTCCTGCCACAATGGCCGACAGCAAGGAGGCACTAGCGGATGCTGACGACGGCGCCGACGATGACGGCGCCATGGAGCTCGCACTGCTTCCGCCGCCGCCTCAGAGCCCCGACTCGCGCTACGCACCCACGCCCATGCGGCACCTGTCTGCCAGCGACTTCGATGGCACAGACGTGCACACCGGTAAGGCAGCTGCAGAAGCAGCAGCAGCAGCAGGAGGCGAGCGGAGCAGAGTGCAGCGCTGCGCGACCATCAGCTCGAAGCGGCGCGCGCATCGACTGCAGCGGCAGCAGCATCCCACCTAGCTGCACGCGCTGGGACACCTCGCTGACCTCGCGCGACCTCTGGCTTGCAGACTTCGAACCATTCCTGCCGATGCTGGATGAGGCGGGCTACTTGCATCCACAGTCGACCTCCAACGAGTATTTCAACACGAAGCAGCAGCACCGCTGCCACCCCCCCACGTACCTCGACCTAATACCCGAGCAAGGCGGCAGATGCGGCCGAGGCAGAGGTATGAACGCCAGCGGCGGCGCTCACGTTGCGTATGTGCAACCACTGGGCTAGCCTCATCCAAGCGCCAGTGCTTGGCAGAGTCCGTCGCCAAAGCCTGCTGCACTGCAGGGTCTCACTATAGCGCTCGACAATTGCCTCGCACCTGTAACTCGCCGTGATTGCTCATTACTTGTGGCCGGCTCCTAGGTAACGATACCTACGCCAACCTTGGATACCCGGATGGCACGACGAAGAGCAGACAGCAGCAGCCACCTGCCTACGTCAACGTTGTCACTCCAGCAGTTGTTGCCGCCGCCGCTGCTGCTGCTGTCACCGGCAGCAAGACTCGCTGCTATGCTGAATTACAAACGGTGGACAACCCCGACTACTTCCAATCGCCCTCAGAAGCCGTGACTGACCTCAGCAAAAAGTCGTTAGCACAAAAGGGGCCATATATCAACGTGCCCAGTAGCAGCAGCAGCCGAGGTCACGCATCAGACAGAGACGGCAATGACACGTTGCCGCTGCACGTTAGGCAGCCTGTCTATGCAAACCTACAAGGCAGCTCTGGCGATTGGTCACGTGATGCCGACGCTCCAGTTTAAGCATAGCCCTCAATGTGGGGCAAGCCTAAAACGACGTCTAGCCAGGGCTCGTGTCCCAAAGCTGCTACTTGCTTTGTGACGTCAGCTCGTGCATTGCCCAATCCCGAGCTGAAGCAGCATCCGCTTCCGGCCCAGCCCGACACCGTGCAGCGTGCCAACCCACTGCCAATGGGGCGTTAGCTAAACAACAAACAGTCGTCAGCAGCAACAGTCTGCAGCTGTCCTGTCACGCCATGCCCGGGAGCGAGTCAGCCTGCGTGCCCCCCCCAACTGTTGAATCGCCGCTGCAGCTGCTGTCAGCGGTGGCAGCAGCAGCTGCATTCTGGTCCCGCGAAATGCAGCCAGCCTGCCTGCCATGCTGGCTCTTGCGCTGACGTGCCTTGAGTGGGTCGCGCGAGGTCACGTGAGGTCACACGCTACAGAAGTGCCTCAGCTGCTGCTGCTACTGCTGTAAGCACGGGCTGGGTGAGCCGTCACGGCCAGGCATCGCCAGGCCGTGACGCCACGTGGCATCGCCAGCCCGTGGCCATGCATCGACAGGCCGGTCTCGCTGACTAGCGTGCCAGCCAGTCGCCGAGTAGGGCGGCAAGTGGTTGGAAGATTTTCTGGAAAACCTTTGCGCCCACAAATGGCTGCCAATGGCCGCTTGTGTACAGTGTCGCCGTTCGGAGTGCAGTGCTCAGCTCGCAGCAGAGAGACGGCGGAGCAGCGAGAGCGAGGCAAGCGACTCGACTGCGAGCAAGACAATCAGGCGGCGGCGGCACATTGCGAGCGCAAAGCGCCGCGCAGACCCACCGCGCAGACGATTTTTGCCTTGGCAGTGAGCGCACCGGCTGCACAAGGTGTGAACCTTGGTGCCACCGGACCTCGGCCACCCCCGGGTGCCTGCTGGGAGGCATGCACCCGGCCTGGCACACAGAGCCACCGGTAATCACAAGACACGCTGCTCAAACGACCTGTGATCCATGTCACAGTGCATAACACAGAGCCTTGACCGGGCTGGCCTGTTGTCTTCTCTTGGTTGCATTAGGTGGCAAAATGGCTGCTGCAGCCTCGAGATGCCTACATTTAGTTCAGCCGCCTACTGGAATGCTGTGGGAGGACTGCTGCATTGATTTACTCAGGGTCTGCAGTGCACTTAGTCGGAGCTTTACTGGGGCACTATTTACTGTGCATGCGAATGCAATAAATCCTAATCGCTTGAGGCCAGTGGTTGCTAGCGGTATGAGATAGCTGCTGCTATTGCTGTTTGCAGGTTTTACCCGAATTTCTGCTTGGGCCGAATTTCGGTGATCGGCTGGGTACAGGAAAACTTGCTCAGCTGTCTTCAAAATGTGTCTTAAGCGCACTGATCAGCATCTGTTTGCTGGTCCTGCATCGGTGCTTGTGTGTACTCTAATCTTTGGCCTACAAACCTCTAGGATGACTCACGATGACAATTGAATACGATGGAAAGCCACTTCAGTGCTTCCCGTGCTTGCTAGTTCCTAGTTCCCGTGCAGCTGTTTTGCACAAATCACCGTGCTGGTTTGGCCCAGTGGTTAAGGTGCTTACCCCGACCGAGGTCTGGCCTAGGTCGTGGTCTCAAGTCCGATGGCATATTTGAAGCACCTGAATAGAGATTAAGTTCTCTTAGGGTGCTATAGAAATTAATAATAAATACAATTAATAGAGCCGTTTGATCTTACCATTGCCAATGGGTGACAGCATGTAAGAATACTTGTGTTGCTGCTATAATCTGGCCGATGGCAAGTTGGTAATCTCTCGAGAATGCCGACTTTATAAAAAGCCTTGATGCATCGTGTTTGCTGATAAACCATCTTCTTTTACCAGTAATGACCGCCGTCGTTGGAGTGCACCGCATAAAGAGTCAGGTTAACAATTTGTCAAAATGGCCACTATGTTATACTGGATAAAGGCTAATAGCAATGCAGGACTAGCTTCGTAAGGAAGCAGCAGCATAAATAAATGGCTCTCACTATGTAACGCCTTATGAGGAGATCAGCACTGCTGCATCAAAATGTGGCATGCCATAGGTAGTCAAGGGCTTCAGCAAATTCAAGCCTACGAAACCACGGCCTTGATCGGCTTAATTTGGATCAACTTCATGCTTCATTTTGTACTGGCTTGCTTGACGAATTCATCGGGGAGTTTAAGTGCAAATCTCTGTTGGTCGGTATTCTTGATCACAGCAGCTGAGCTGTCATTCTGCGGCTGTCGTAGTACTCTCCACGTTCCTCGTGGGTTGGCAGGCTTCTCGCTCAATCATCTTCCTCGGCTGCTTCTGGTCTGCCGTCAGTTCAATGATGGTAGCAGCAGCCTTAACTGGCTGACATGGCATCGTGGCAGCAGACACTGCATTTTGCCGTTGATAAATGCATTTGTCCAGAGTGCCCCACCTGAAGTTTTTCTCTTACGTAGAACGTAAGGGACGAATAACTTGCCAGCTCTACTTGCTTGGTTAGGTTTGTAAGAAATACCTCAAATGGACAGCTTACAATCATAGTGGACGATTAAAGTGCATTCTCCTCTCATCGTCTCAAGGAACGGTCCAGTCAAGTCTCATTCCTCGGACCAAGTGTCTGCTACTTCTTGTCACTTGTCACAGAATCGTGGTTCTATCAGCACCTGTTTGTCCTTTCGAGCAGCCGGTACGTATGACCAGATAATTCCAGCATCACGTGCATTGGTGAGAGGGCTGCTACGACGACGGTATCCATAGCCTGCTTGTGCATTTATGGCTTTGTAGTTGTGAGTGCTTTCTCGCATGTGCCAGTGCCTCATGCAAATGACTCGTCAGATGGTTAGCACTCAGATCCCGACGAGAGAGAGATCGAGGCTTCTTTCTGGGCTTGTAAAATTATTTCTGCTATGTGCATCCTTAATCGCTGTTGTGATCTGCTAATGGCAGCCTACTTGTATGCCAACGTCAGTTGGAGCTGCTCGGCTACCTCGGCTAGCCGTGCTTTAAGGCACTATTGGTCACGTGTCTACAACGTCAAGGCAACAGCTGCCGTGCTTTATGCATATGACTTGGCTCCAGAGCCACTACATGCCAAACGTTCGAACACACACTTCAAGCCCGTTATAATAAATACCAAGTCTGACCGTGCCATCAAGGTTGGACCTAAAAGGGTCGTATTTGTAAAAGAAATTGCAAGGAAAACGATGGAAACCCCAAAACCTTCTCATTCTTGCCACTACCATACCGCATAAAGCATACTGAAAGTCAAGACAGGCGGTTTTCGAAGCAAAGATTCTGCTGAATTAGTAAGGTAAACCGAAGAAAACGTCGATGTTTCTTGATCATACGATCCGACTGAAATACTATCCTCCATAAAGTCCTTTGGTGACAGCTACAGCTCACTTCTGCAATTCTTACGCAACGACAACTACTCTCCTGCTGCCTCTGGTTTGTGGTTCTCTGTGCATGGCTCAGATCGCTGGGCTAGCCGGCACTCTGCAAGCCAGGCAGACCGGTAGTGGCCTAGGGACAGGCCAGTGCACGGCTGTGGTCTGACGGCTGTGGTTTATCCACAGGCCGGCTTTGTCCTCCCGCCGACTCACAGGAGGAGTTGTGGCTGGGAGTCGGAGTGGGAGAAGGAGGGGCCGAAAGAAGCCGTGCGCCCGTGCGCTCCTTGAAGCATTGGAATACACTGTTGGTGCATCCGGGCATCGGCCGGCTCTCTACTGTGCGAATCAAAACTACGAACTGCCGACTATGACTCATCTTTTTCAGCGGTCCTGAGCTGCTACTTCCATGCTACTCACTACCTTAACAGCTCTCCTGACCCTGCTATGCTTCCCACTTTCTCTTTGTTTCGTGAGACGAAGTCTGTTGGCTACCGAATGCATACCGACAGCCGCTCAGGCTGTGAGTTCGCTATACAAAACTCTCCTGAGATACATTACATTACAGCTCACGTAATGGTTGCTAGCCAAAGCTTGTCAAATCTTAGCCTAGCGGTAAGGTGCTGGCACGCCACCACTCAGGTCGTGAGTTAGATTCGTCAGCCGGCAATTCTGCATCAATCACTGCATGTAAGAGTGCCAGCCGCTATGGCTTTTCAGATATTCAGGCGATCAGATCTTCACTGGGGCTTGGGACAGGCGATCATCCTTAGCTTCATGTGTCACCTTTATAAATGCATGCACTGATCTCAGAACCAGAACACGATTAGTGCATCCCGAAGGAGGAGCCAACCTCGCTGCACCATTGCACAAGCGATGGTGAATAACAAATCATCTTCTTCCACGGCATCATCTTGCCAACCCAATCTTGTCTGCTTTATATTCAGTTAGACAGCATGCAGGTGTGCTGGGCAACATCAAGCAGATTTCTTAGCTGAGCGACCGCCTACTGAAGACTCAAAACGCAGTGAACAATAAAGTTATGGTGAATCTGATTAGAAACTCCCAGCCATTTGCTTTTTTTTTGACAACCGGATCCAAAAACCGTGACACCGTCCTAACCGTATGAGGTTGGTAAACATGCAGCAGCCAGAAGTCGCGGCATGGCAAGCACGGCATCGAAAATCGCTCCGAATCTCACTCGAATAATCCGTGCTACACTGGCAGAGCATGACAGTAGTAAAGAGCACCTTAGAGTATCTTAATACAACGAGTATATATTCATAGCGCAGAGCAGTCTATTTCATAGCAACTGAGATGCCAGAGCAGAGAGCTACGGCTTTAGTGTATTAACTCCCCTGCTCCAAAATCCGAGTGCAACTGCCTGACCGTTACAACAGTTGTGTTTTGGGTCTTGCCATTGACTACGGCATAGCCGGATTCCAAATCAATATAATTTAGGAATCGGCCACTAAGATATAGGTGGACATAATCTTTAATCAGTGGGAGACTCCAGAGTATTGACGTGAATGGACAAAGATTTTCCGAGGTACCTCTGAAATATGGCGTACCTCAGAGCTCCGTGCTAGGTCCGGTTCTTTTCACGGTTTATACTCTCCTTCTTGCCGATGTAATTGCCAAGCACAATCTAGGCTTTCACTGCTATGCGGATGACACTCAGTTGTACCTTTGCTTTGATCCCTCCCAGCCTTCGAGCACCTCGAATTCTCTCAACTCACTTGCTGCATGTATTGATGACATCCACACATGGATGGCAGCTACTTTTCTTAAACTAGACGATGATAAAACTAACTTATTAGTAATAGGTAAACCAAGTGTGATTCAGAAATTGGAAAGGCTAACGCTCAAAGTTGGCTCTGCCAGCATATCTCCTGTTGAATCAGCTCGAAATCTAGGAGTCATGTTCCAAAGTGACCTCTGATTAGACAACCACATCAGCTCCACAATCAAGTCTGCCTACTTTCAGATACACAGCGTTGTTAACATTCGGGCTTGTTTAGTTAAGGATATCACGTCTAAGTTGGTCCATGCATTTGTGACACCCGGTCTTGACTTCTGTAACTCACTGCATGCTGGCCTACCGGCATGTGCAATCAGGCGATTACAGCTGGTGCAGAACTCGCAGCTAGGCTTGTCTGTGGTGAGCGGCTCAGTTGCCACATCACACCACTTCTTGCTGACCTGCACTGGCTAAAAGTCAAGCAACGGATCGACTTCAAGGTTTTGTCGCTCACTTTTAGGTCACTTCATTCTTTGGCTCCAGCCTATCTCTCCGACATACTCCCCCATCAGGCCAAGCATCGTACCACCTGCTTTTCGGAATCCAACAGTCTAGAAAATACCTCGTACAAACCTTAAATCCTTTGGAGACCGTGCATTTAGTTCGTATGCTCCAAAAGACTGGAACTCCCTCCCGACCTGAGTGAGAACATCCCCTGACCTGACCACATTTAAAAAGAACTTAAAAACACGTCTATTTAGGACAGCCTTTGGTGGGTCCCTGTATTCGTCCTTCAAGTGCTTATGCGTGCTGACACTATGCATGCTGCCACTAACCACACACTTGCATGCTGACTCTGTGCATGTCACCCCTAACCTTGTTATTCATGTTGTTTATCAAGCATGATATTACTCACCATTCAATCGCGTTTCTCTTTGCAGCAAATGTAAAGCGTCTAGAGAGAGATTGAGTTCTCTGAGGGCGCTTTATCAAGTGTATTCTTATTATTACTATCATTATTATTGTTATTATCTGGCCGATGTAGCCTGCTAACGCTGTTTCGATGCCCTCAATGCCCTCAATCCTCGGACCTGAACTAAACGCACACCTTATCTTCTTCTAAACAAATTATTTGACACACACATTGTGACAGCGAGAAAATCGACCGTACCGATGCGTGACCGAGAGCGTCGGGGGTCAGGGGTCAGGGGACGCAGCCACCTGCAGCTTCTCCAGCAGCCCGCAGAGACGTCGGCGTTGCGTAGGGGGGGGGGAAGAGGGGGCGTGTGAGGAGTCACGTAATGCCCCGGCTTCGACGTCCATCCGCCCCAAGTCAAAGGGCAGGCTCGGCCAAGCCGGATGACTCCCAGTTGGCGTATCACATTACAGCCGACCCGGGCTAATGAACCCTACTTGAAAGTTACATACGGGTATGTACACCAGTGTATTCGCTGGCGGGCAGCTACGACTATTAGAAAATGCAAGAACGGGCACTGAATCACTTTGCTTGGTTTATTTTTGCGCTAAAACTAGAAGTTTACGAAGACAAATTTTGCCGGGTCAGCACGAGCGACGATTAGAGATACATTTGTTGCGCGGCAACCTGACGCCAGAGGGGCGGGGCTTCGATGTCCGCCGCGGCGCTCCACCCAGTCCTCGTGCTGAGCTTTAGCAGCGTTGGCGGCGCCCGTGCGCTGGGCCCGGGCTAGCGGGACCCTACGTTGTGCGAAGTAAGTTCTACTGACACGCCTAGCCTGTGTGGCTGCAATTCGAAGGATTCGCCGCGGTCGCTAGCGTTCGCTTGCCCCGTAGACGGAGCCGCGGGCCTCGGCGGCGGCGGCGGCGGCCGCATTCTATTGCCCTCCGTAGGACGCAGTAAAGCGGCTTGAGCTGACAACGCGGAATGAATTTATAGAAATCCGCCGACGGTGCGTCTTTTGTCGATAAGCCTCGTCGGACATGGACATCGACGAAGCCGTCGCTCGCGGCGGCAGTGAGACGCTTGCACTCTCGCCGACGGCAGCAGCTGAACCGTCTACCCAGCCATCGCCGGACGACGGAGGCGAAGAGCGGCCGCGGGACGCAGGCGTCGGCTCGAGCGACGGACGTCTCGCTGATGAGAGCGCTGAAACTCACGAGACTGGCCGCGGCGGTCATTCGCAGCCTGGTGAAGGTGAAGGCCAGGCTGACTTGAAAATCGTCAACGAAAAGCTGAGAGCAGAGAACGAAGCGTTTCGAATGACGATCGATGCAAACGTCAGCCTCAAGAACAACGTCAACCGGCTGGAGAGTTCTGCAGATAAATTGGAGGCCGACAATAAGGCGCTTCTAGCGCAGCTCGAGGGTGCCAGGCGGCGCTTCGACGAGCAGCTGACGCTGATCGGAGAGCTGGAGAGGAGTCTCGCTGGAGCGAATGAGCCGCACGGCGAAGGCTCGGCTGAAGGGCAGGTCGGCGTGCTGCCGCAGGTAGGCACTGCGCTCCGAGGTGGCACGTGGAGGAATTTAGCTCCACGGCCACGATCGCCGAAGCGTTCGCGCGAGCCTGGGGCCACGTTTCCGCTAGCTGAGCTTAAGGTAGCGCCCGCAGACACGGCTCTTTTCAATTGAGCGTAAGGCTATTGCAAGTGCACCGCTGGTCATGTACGCTACACCCTGGAGCCGAGCTCTTTGGTGGGATAATTACCGCGAGCCTGATTGTTGCAAGTCATTCATCACGCCCAGGTTCGCATGCTTTTCGAGGCAGAACGAGACTGTCGAGTATTGTGTCACTAATTAAAAGAGTAAAAAGCCCCCACCTGTTCACTTAGTAGCGTGACCACTAGCTGCTCAGATCGCGAGTGAAAGCGTGCTTAGTAAGCCAGCACCGACTGGCTCGCTCGGACACAGCAGCACCTTTCTCAATAGCATGGTTAGCCTCGCGGAAGGCTGCCTGCGTATTATACTCGTACGAGTGCGAAATGTTGAAATCTACGTGACCAGGATGGTAGTGTTGCCGTCTGGATTTTGCCTAAAGTAACTTTTACGAGTAAATTTTAGTTGTTCTGCCAGAGAAGTCAAGTCTCTTGCCCCGTCAAGTGTCAAGAGGCTCGACTCGAGAGTCCAAGCTACCGAAAAGACAAGTATAAACAGAGCAGGAAGGAAAACAGTCACCACCAGTCGGCGTTTGTCGGCGAAACTATTATAGTAATGATAAACATTTCTAAAGCACCCTAAGGGAACTAAATCTCTTTTCAGGCCCTTGTCCATGCTGGAAAGGATGCCAAAGATCAACTGATTAGTGATAGAATGCACAATTTCAGCAGGCATAAGCATATAAAGGTCGATTCACTCAGAGAATTATTGTGATGAGTGGGAGTTGGCTTGGATTTTTTTTAATATCAAGTCAAGGAAGTCGTGCTGTAAGTAGTGAGCTCTAGGCTTCGGGAACTAAAAGCGCGGTCTACACAAGATTTGAAGTTGGTTAGATGCAAAGCAGACTGACTTAAGTCAAATAGTGGATTGCACTACGCAAAGCCTGATTAGGAAGTATTTTTATGGATAGTCTGAAGCAAGAGAATGAAGGGACCTAAACGTGAGTGATAAGACTTTGAAGTCCATCCAAGCTGGCACCCTAGTGCAAATATAAGCAATTCAAGCTGCAAGAGAGTTGAGCAGTTTGCGGTGCTGGAAAGCAGTGGCCGATCAGAGCAGTGGCCGATCAGAGCCGATGGTCGATCAGAGCACAAATGGCATCTCGTGAAAAAGGAGGCCTGATTTGTGCTAGGCGAACACGATGGCAAGCGGGACAGCATAAATTCGGAGTAGAAGCACACTTACAACAAATTTCCAGCGACAGTTGACCAATTGAAATCGAAGCTCTGAACTCATATAATAATATATCACAATATAACTAGTGTATATAATAATAGTCGCATTTATTACATAGAACCCACAGGGAACTAAAGCTCTTACTAGGCATCTTACAAATGCTGCAAACAAATGATGTCAATAGGTTAATGCTATCTAGCATAGCGTCAGCATGCGCAAGCACGTAACGAACACTTCTCAAGGAAGAAGCGAAGTCCTGAGAGGAGCCAGCTGGCTTTTAGCTTCTTTTTATATGTCCGGTCAGGGACAGACTTTTTGACGTCAGTCGGAAGGAATTGAGAACCTATACAATTGCAGTGCAGACCAGTGATAAACTCAAAGAAGATCTAAATAATCAATCGGATCAAACTCTGCCACGAGATCCCAATCATAGTATGAACTTCTGAGACGGCTGATGGGTACACGAAGTAGTGCTGCCTCTTCGGAGTGATTTGCTCTCAAATCTTACTGCAAATTACTAGCTGGGTTTAAATCGTATCGACCGATAATGCTACTCACTACCTCAACTGCTCTCCTGACTTAGCCCTGGTTCTCACTTTTTCTTATTATGTGAGATTATGCGAGATTATGTGAAATTATGTGAGATAAAGTCTGTTGACTACCGAATTCATACCGAAAGCCACGTGGGCTTTAAGTGCGATATAGAGAGCTCCCTTGCGTAGCACACACGCAGAGTCTTGGTGGAGGAGTTACAGGTGGAGATGCATCCCACTGCTGCTTTGCAGCTCCACACGTATGGCAGCTCCACACATTGCAGCTCCACACATATTCTCCTGTTGGTGTAAGTTGGGGGGGGGGGGTCACTCTTGAAGATTGCTGCAAAAAGTCCAGCAGTGGCTATAATGCTGGACTTTATGCTTGTTTATACTTGATAACCTTTTGGCATTATATTGTATTACCCACGTGGCATCATATCGTCACAGCTCGATGCAAACGCCGGCGACTCGCACGAGCAGAAAGTGAAAGACCTGGAGGCACTCATAAGCCAGCTGAATGAGGACGCTAAGGTCAAGGCCGTGCTGCTGGAGAAGAAGGAGGCTCAGCTCCAAGTAAAGCGAGCTTACTACGAGGACCTCAAGCAGAAGCACGGTCGTCTTCAAAGCGTGCCGTTGCAGTCGGGGGCAGAGACAGTGAGCACTGCGGCCAGGAACCCTACATCGAGGTCGTGTCTGGTGATGTAGGCGCCATCAGGTGCCGCTGCTGCTGCCGCCGCCAAGCAAGTGAGCGGCAGTGTACGTGCGTGCACCCGAACGCAGAACGTACACTCGCCATGCATAGCAGCACAGAGTTACGAAAAGCTCAAACTTCGAGATGCTTCCTGATGCACCAGGTCGCTCAGGCGTTCACTGTCGCACCGTATTCTCTAGGCGCTGCACGCACGAGCCAGGGGTTCATTCGAGCGACCCCAGTGAACAAAAGTGCACTCACGAGTGCATGCCCTACCAAGGCCGAGCAGCCTCGAAGAGCTGGGCACTACCTGCAATGCCTCTGCTAGCACAGCTTCTGTTACCGCACTTCTGATAATCGCTTCACTCTCCCTGCTCGCTCAACTGTGAATAAACAACTAAAACGGAATCAAGATACTAAATAAAAAACTCAAACGCTCCAATGTATTGTACCATCAATTGCATTTATTTCCAGACTTTTTCTGAGTACAAGCACACCAATTTTGTTCTTCAGCTTAGCACAAAGCAGCAGCAGCAACAACCAGCTTGTTGCAGCTGCTGCTTTGTTTCCTGCAGCAGACACCTGCACGTGCTGACTGGCACACATCCAGAATGAGCTGCTGCTCTGCTCTGTTGCCTTGCGTGGGGGGAGGGGGAGGGGGGGGGGGAGGGGGAGGGGAAGAGTTAAAGGCTGCTTGGCCTACAAAGGAAGCCTACTCTGCTCAGCAGAAAAATGGCACATGTTAACTGCTGCTGCAGCGGCCTCGTCGTACTCGTGGCAGAAATCACTCCTTCCATGTGCGACCCGTGATTTCTTGGCTGAACATTGCCGACGTAAAGATGAGCAAAAAGTGGCAGTGGGCACAAAGCCGCAAACATGGCCGCCTTAAGGCAAGCGAGAGCTGGCTAGTGCATAGCGGCAGAGCAGCGCTGCCACCTCGATCAAAGCCCGAGCTACCATCAACGATCGGGATGGAAGCTACGGTCGCTGCCTAGCGACGGCAGCAGCAGCACAAGCATCAAGCGCACGCTGCTGCGCGCTGGCAAGCTAGCCGAACGGCCACAGTGTAGCCATAATGGCTGCAACATAAGCGTGTGCAGCAGTCGAAGCCGCCACATTCGTTACTAAGGTTACTCAAAGGCAAGAGCCGCCAGCTGGAAATAAGCTGTGCCGTGGTGCACTGCCCGGCACAGCTTAGCAAAGCGAGGCTGTGACGTGCACCAAAAAACTCGTCTGTATCAAAGAGGCACAGAGGCCGCATGGCCGACGGAGACAAGGAAAGCAGGTGTGCATAGGTCCACAACTTAGAACATTCGGACGGTCCAGTATCGCCCTCGGAAATAGTGGCCGTTTGGCCACGGTGGAAGTTCGGTAGCCGTTCTGGCAGCGTGTGATTAGGTTCGTCGGCTACAGCTTCTGCATTGGCTGCGGCCCCGTGTCACGAGGCCTCGTGACAGCGTCACGAGGCCCCGAGCCTCGTGACAGCGGCGATAGAGGTTGCGGCAGCGGCAGCAGCAGCGCTGCAGCGTCAGCACCGCCGCTACAACCAGTACCGCTGCTGTCATGACTACCCCGGTCGTCTCGGCGTTCAAGGTCAAGCATGCCCTCGACGCCACATTCGTCTCCTGCGTCTTCGTCACGGTCGCTAGCCGCACCGACCAGTAGCTGCCGGTGCCTCCGCTGTTGCCTCGGCGGAGAATGCTCAGCCAAACGAGTATACTTGGTCGCACACACGGTGCCCTTGCCACTGAGACCAATAGGCGAGCAGCAGCAGCAGCAGAAGCTGGAGGAATGGCGGCACCCGAGGCGGCGCGGACGAGGGCGCTTGTGCGCCGACACAGTAAGGCCTCGAGAAAGTGTGGTGTCATCGAATTTGTGCTGCATCAAGAAGTTGTCTACTACCCAAAAAATGATAGCCTGAAATGTAAGCAATTTGCAAATGTGCTCACTGGAAAGCGAGTGACAAGACTAGGGTAAACCTAAAGCTCAATAATAATAATAACAACAATGATAACAATAACAACACACTTGATAAAGCGCCCTCAGAGAACTTAATCTCTTTATAGGCACTTTATATTCGCTGCAAAGGAAACACGATCGAATGGTTAGTGGTAGCACGCTCAATAAGCAACAACAATAACATGGTTAGGGGTAACATGCACGGGATCAGCATGCAAGTGTGGTTAGTGTTAGCACACATAAGCACGTAAAGGACGAATCACAGGGACCCACTAAATGCTGTCATAAAGGATGCGTTTTTAGTTTCTTTTTAAATGTGGACAAGTCAGGAGATGTCGTGACGAAGGTCGGAAGTGAGTTCCAGGCTTTGGAAGCATACGAACTAAAGGCAAGGTCTCCAAAGGATTTGAGGTTCGTACGAGGTATAGATAAATGATTAGATTCCGAAGACTCGTATGTACTCAGGTCCGGATATAAATCGCCCAGTACGTGCAGCTAAACTTGCTCCCAGTACGTGTGAGTTGAGGCAGCACAATACAAAAACAGCAAAACAAACAAGAACAAGAACAAGAACAAACAAGAAGCAAACAGCTCCATCTAATCCTTGAGCCCGACCCGAAGCTGCAAAAAAGGGTTAGCCCAAACTGCTGAAACCACAAACTACTGCAACGATCGATGCGAGAACGATCTGATTCTGCATTCAACTAATAGATTCAACTAATAGACGATCTGATTCTGCATTCAACTAATCAAGCAGATGTAACACAGGCACATTTGCAGGCATCTGAAAACAAGATGCTAAAGGATATTGCCAGTGGATATTGTGTCATTATGTTTAAGCCGCCTGAGAATTCGGTAGCACTCTGCTCAGTATAGCAGTGAGCAGATCGAGCAGAGCCCAGCGGGTGAGGGCAGGTAGCTCACGGGGGGGGGGCAGGTAAAGGTTCATCCACAGTCCCGGGGTGGATGCCTATCTCGGCTGCTGCAGCTGCCAAAGGGAGCAGTAGGCAGATCGGCCATAGCCTATGCGCCTGGCAATGGACTTCCGAAAGATCGATAATAGCCTGCAGGTGGGTGGAAGCATGGTCAGCAACGTCGGGCGAGTGGAGTCAGAGGGGGAAGGGGCGGGACAGTCCTACATGGACGAGCAGATCAGATCGAGCACAGTTCAAGGTCGGGCGAGGGAGAGCAGGTGGAACTGAATGCTTGCCTTGCTGATATTCGATCCAGGATGTCGGCAAAGTTCCTTTAACTAAACCACGATAAAACGAAACTGCTGCTAATGGGGCACCCTAAGCACGTGGCTGGACAAGAAATCTTTGCTCTTCTAATGAGGGTGATGCTGTAATTCGATGGTTACCATCTGCTCGGAATTGAGGTGTCGTCTTCGACAGCTGCCTAAATTTTGAAAGCTTCGTTAAGAAGACTGCTTCCACAGCTAGCCATCATGTCCGATCTCTATCTAAGATTAGGGACTGTCTTCCATGTTGGCTTGCAAAAAATGTAACTAGCTCTTCAGTTCTGTCTCGGCTAGGTTATTATAATTCCCTTTCGGCTGGGCTAGCAAAAAAGCCACTAGGTCACAGCAGCTGGCGATGAACATGACTGCAAGGTTCGTTTACAAATCCAGGAGGTTTGACCATGTGTCTCCTTTGCTGAAAGAGCTTGGATGGCTGACGGCTGATCAATGAATATACAGTAAAGTTCTTACGTTGACCCAGAAGGTCCACCATTTTTCTAGGGGCCTCCACACCTAGCTGAACTGCTGCACCAGTTTCAGCCTTCGCATGCACTCAGGTCCTCTGCGGACAATAAATTAGCTGTTCCATTCCTCCGCTTAAAGACCGTTGGAGACAGAGGCTTTTGCTCTACAGGCCATTAACTGTGGAATTCATTTCCACGATTCTTAAGCAACAACTGCTCTCCTGCTGCCCACTATGACACATGCTTTCAAGCGGTCCTGAGCTGCTACTTCCGTGCTACTCCCTGCCTCAACAGCTCTCCCGACTCTGCTATGCTTCCCTACTTTCTCTTTGTTGCATGAGATGAAGTCTGTTGGCTACCGAATGCGTACCGAAAGCCGCTCAGTTGTGAGTAATACATTATATAAATTTTCCCGTGTAACACCCACGCAGTCTTTGTGGCTTGGTGGAGTTACAGACGGAGATAAATTACATTCCATATGATTGTGGTGCATGACTGGCTACAACTAGTGCGTGGGAGGGGTGGCAACGGCCCTCTGGAGGGATTGGCAAACATTTCACAGTCTGACACTCCTTACAAATTTAAGGAAATTCTGGGCAGAGCTAAGCAAGCGATGAACAGGAGATCGATCACAGCAATATCAGAAAATTGTAATTAGCTTACATTAGTGGAAGAACTGCGACAGATCGGTGTCAACGTTGTCACATCAATTTTAAGGGCCCAATCCGACTTCTAACCATATCTAGCTCAGCTGCAACAAGCTGAGGAGGGATTATCAGAACCCTTGTAAAAATGATAGAGTGAAAATAAAATAAAGCCGAATTATGTGGACACAGAAGGCAAAGCGAGAAAAGGCCTGCTCGGAGGTGCCTTCACTGATCGCTCCTTCGACAAAGGAAGAATCGGATGCTGTCGGTTGTGCTGGGCCTCGGGACACGGGCAGAATCAGGCCCGGGCATCGCACGACAGGCCCATAACAATGGAACACTCACTTAACCTCAAGTTTCAGCACACCACAATTCATTTATTGAGCATCGGCTCGTCGAGCAGCATGCTCACGTGGTTACTCGTCACGTGGTTACTCGTCACTCAGCTTTCAGGCTTCAGTGCTTAGGTCTAGTAGTCCTCGCTAGCTTAACGTTCACTGCAAACTATGGGGCATCACTTGAATAGAGTGATTGGTGTGAAGGCTAGGGGTCCGAGGTGGGGTCCGAGCATAGGGGTCCAGATATACAATATCCAAATATCCAGCATAGGGGTCCGAGCTGGCTGGCAACACGACATCAAAGCGTGATTTAGCTCTGAATGAGCAAATACAATGCACTCCCTGACGGTGGTCCATGTCCAAGGAAGCGTGTCAATTTAAGGAAAACATCGCAATACTCACATTAACGACAAGAGGAATAACGAACATGACGAAAACGAGCTCGAGGTCGGCACTGGTCGTCCAATTCATTGCGTATCTGGTTAGCTGCAACGAGCCGTCACAAACGTCGTCGAAGAACATGTTAGTGTTCCCTGTCAATATCAGCTAGGCCACCACAGGTCGCAAACAAAAAGAGGAGTAATAATAATAATAATCATCATCATCATCATGTTAGTAAGTCTTTTGTTTAAAATAATTGAATCTCTATTCGAGAGCGTTGCAACTTGCTGCATGAGAGGAAATCGCCAATAGCTAATGACAAGCGAGGTAGCTGAGCATGCTACAAGCAAGCAAGCACAAGCAGCACGAGTAGGAAGAAGACACTGGAAGGGTTAGTTAGTCACTGATTAGTAGGAAGACGCCCGGTCAGTCGTCACGTGGACTGAATCATGCACAGGCAAGCGAAGCACAGCTGCAACAAGGAAAGGTCCATCGGGGCACTATTACAAAGATAACGTCGCTCTCGCACCCAGTCTCGCCACGCCCCACCCCCACTTTTGTAGAGCACGAGCACGAACAACATGAACAAGTCCTTCGGACAGAGTAGAGACAGTTAGATAGAGGGAGCAGGTCAAGTAAAGCATGGCGTATCACACTGGTTCGGAGCTCTATGCACCACACGAGTCTCGATACAACTTTAAATGTAAGAATAGCATAAAGTAATATTAACAAACCTTGGCGGCGCTTTGCCGGCTCCGGAAAGTCGGCAGATGATGAAATGCCACCTTCGAATTCTGCGGGGGGGGGGGGGGGGGGGGGGGGGGGGGGGGGGAGAGGGCTGGCGGCGCGCACTGTCAGCCAATGGTGTGTGTGCTACCACCACCTCGGTTGCTTAAGCTACTCGGGTACATGAAACATACGCACCGCACATACGAGAAAAACATACAGGACTTGCTCCCGTGAATTCCGAAGCCACTACTACTGGCTTCCGGCATGGCCCGTGCGATTTTTGATGATTCATTTGCAGCGGCAATACGAAAATACTATGAAGACACTATCACGAATCGCCTTGCGAAAATAAAATCGCAATGATGCTTCATACTCCTCAGGAGTGGCCAAGGTGCGAAAACAAGGAATGCTACATACGTGCAATGTGGTTCGAAAGAATGTAAGACATTCATGATACACTGCAGACTAAAAGACGCTACAGCACCTTCTGATAAGCCAAAACGATGCGTATTTCAACTCGTCGCAGCGCAAGGTCAATTGTAATGACACACAACAAGTGGATTGTCACCCCATTTCACGTTGGTGCTGCCACCAGTCTGTAAGCTGATGCACGTCAGTCGAGCCGATACGCCGTTGTCCTTCTAATGCCGACCCAACCTTAAGCCCAACAACTCGGCGTTCGCCATCGCCACTCCAACAGGTTCAGACAAATTCACCACTGTGGTTAAAAAGGGTCGTCTAAAGCAGCCTGCAGCCATGTCCTTAGTTACTACGTTTAAACAGAGTTCGGTCTGATTGCACACGGCTGAGCTTCGCACGGTCTGCGACCCGCATGCTTTCATACGCTCTTTCAGACTTTGCTGCCCCATCTATCAAACAGCACGCCGCTCGCCCACAAGTTCGACTGCTTCCGCTGCTGTTTCGCGAATGGCCATGCTTGAGTTCCAACAGACATAAGTCTTTTGATCGGTGCGATCGCTCGAAACACAGCAAGTTTGAAAGTCATCTCGGCACGACACAGGAGCACCGAGGACTAGTGGGTGATACGATACCAATAGACACAGACACCGGAAAAAAGGTGCACCGGCGTACTGGCAAGCATGCACCAGCGCTCCCGGGCACGTACCCGCCTCCAGATGGGCAGCAGCGTCAGCAGGACAATGAAGAGCTTTTCCACGAGAATCACGAGCAGGTAGACGGAGCACTGCTTGAACCACACTGCCATCCTCGCAGGGTTACCTGCACGGGTGAAAGTAGAGAAAGTGAGGCGCCAAGCATGACATGGCAGATGCCTCATCTGAGGGCAGGGCGATGGCGCCGGCCGGTGCTAGATGCAATCGCCGAAGCAATAGCATGCTCACAGCTTCCTCGGAGCAGAAGTGCGAGAACGACGCCGAGAAGCGAGCACACAGTGGGAGATAACTCCCTGTGTTTCGCACTACACAGCTGCTGAGGCTTCCTCACTGAGGAATTCATAACTAAAGGCAGCTTGCAGCAGCGGGTGCAGAGTGACTGCATGGGTGAATGCGGTGCAAACTTCGAAACAAGCATTTCAGATTTGGCAGCAGGTTTGGTACCAACCCAGGTTGTTTTCTCGGTCTGCCAGTCTACCCAGCACAATGAAAACATGGCAAATGGTATTACATTTGGCAACCACATCTAGTGGCAGTGATACTTAAAAAGGAAACTCTAAAACCCTAGATTATCTTAAAATCAAAAAACCTCAACACCCTTGACATAAGTATATATTTTCTGTAAAAAAAAATCCTCCTTGCATCTTCGACTTAATTCTCCAGCCGACTTTCACACACTGGTTGGAAAGCTACAATACGACACCGATATTCTGGATTGCTTTGCTCTTCTGATAAAGCTCATTGTACATTAGCAATAATATATTTGGATAGCACCTTCTAAGAAGTAATCTCAGAGAACCTATTTCTAGGCACTTTCCATATGCTTCTACAGCTAACCATCACGTCCGAGATCCATACCTAAGATTAGGAGCTGTTTCCCACAGTTGCTTGTAAAAAATTTAACTAGCTCCTTAGCTCTGCCTCGGCTTGATTATTGTAATTCCCTTTTGGTTGGGCTACCAAAAAATGCAACTAGGCCACTGCAGCTGGCTATGAATATGGCTGCAAGGCTAGTTTTCAAGTCGCAGAGGTTTGACCACGTGTCTCCTTTGCTAAAAGAGCTACTAGTATGGCTGCCCCTTAATCAATGGATACAGAGCAAAGTTCTTACGCTGACCCACAAGGCCCGCCACGGCTTGGCTCCTCAATACCTAGCTGAACTGCTGCACCAGTTTCAGCCTCTAAGTGCCCTCAGGTCCTGTATGGACAATAAATTAGCTGTTCCATTCCTCCGCCCAAAGACCATTGGCGACAGAAGCTTTAGCTCTGCAGATCCTAGACTGTGGAACTCGCTTCCACAATTCTTACGCAACGACAACTACTCTCCTGCTGCCGACTATGGCTCATCCTTTCCAGCGGTCCTGAGCTGCTACTTCCATGCTACCCACTACCTCAACTGCTCTCCTGATGCTGCTATGCTTCCCACTTTCTCTTTGTTGCGTGAGATCTGTTGGCTTGTGAATGCGTGCCGAAAGCTGCTCAGGCTGTGATTGCGCTATACAAAACTCTCCTGCGTAACAACCACATGGTCTTTATGGCTTTGTGGAGTTACAGATGGAGATACATTACATTATATGCTGTAAAGGAAGCATGTCATCAAGGTAGTGATAACATACATAGCATGCATAAGCACAGCTAGGCTAATTCAAAAGGACAGAGTGAATGGTGTGATAAATCTTTGTCCAGATGGGCTGCGGTTTTTACTACAGACGTCAAAGTAGCCAGGGCTGCTAAACTCAAGCCTGACAGAAGCACACACAAGATCTGGACATATTTCAACTAACTGCCCTATGAGGTCTACTGCAGGTTGAACCGATACATCCTTGCTCAGGCTAAGTCCAGCTTCTATAAAAAAAACATAACTGTTATCAAAGTTGTTGAAACAAAAGATGCATATACCGACCACAACCATCTCCACAGCTGTTCCCAGGCTAACAACTTAGCTATAATCCTAGTAGCAATCTAAAAGACCGTTCGACTACCTTCTTTGTCCGCAAGAAAGATACGATCAAGACGAGTCACCAGCCACAAGGTAAGGTACAAAGATAGAATTTTCAACATCTTCTTGCTTTATTCAATGTCTGCCTTCAAGGCCAGCAACTACTGACCTCAGCTCAAAAATTTCATCTCCCTGTCTAAGAAGACGATAGCCCTCTAGACCATACAGCAATAATATAATATAATTTTGCATAGCATCCTAGGAGAACTTAATATCTATCCCGGCACTTCACATCTGCTACGGACTCAAGTCCACGACCTCGGTTATCTAGTGCATTAATCTTGACCCTGGTTGAGGTGAGCAGCACCTCAACCACTGGGCTAAACCAGCATGTGTCTGTTCTGTAATGTATAGAGTTGCTGCTGCCCTTTGTAACTAACATACTATCAAAACTTCAAACCTAGTACATAAGTATTAGTCGGGCTTTAGAGCTAATCGCCGTGAATAGTCATTGCTGTTTCGAGTGTATAACGACCTTCTCCAGGAGAATACTGACTTTATTAAGAGTCTCTCTGCTAGTTCTTCTGGAAGATCTCCTGGCAGCCTTTGATATGGTTGATCACCAAGTGCTGCTTGAGTGCCTATTATCCTGGCTGGGCATCACTGGCACTGCACTGCGATGTATTAGGTCCTACCTCAGTCGGAGACCACCTCAAAACATATACGTCAGCTGGCAAGGGTCAATTCCTCTAACCGATGAGATTGCCCAGCACAATCAGGGCTTTGATTTTTTGCAGCTGTTAGGGAGCTACTTCCGCTGCTTTGATCCCTCCTTGCCTTACAGCACATTAGCCTGTCTTAATGCCGTTTGAGAAAGTTTATTGCCATCCATGTGCAAATTTCAGCAGTGCATTTTGCAGGGGAATGACGATAGAACCAACTTACTACTTATGGTCAAACCTAGTGCTACTCAGAAATTGAAGGGACTAAACCTCAACATGGGCTCAGTCAGCATATATCATGTGGCATCTGCACAAAATCTAAGTGTCCTGTTCCAAAGAGACCTTTCACTAGATGACCATATTAATTTCACAGCCAAGTCAAGGCTACTTTAAGCTATGTATCATTGCATTTATCTATTGCATTGTATGCCATTGCATTTATGTATTGCATGTATTGTATTGCATTGCATTTATGTATCATTGCAAAAATTCCGGGGTGTTTAAGCATTCCACAACCAGGCTGGTCTATGCATTTCTGACATCCCGACCAAACTTCTGCAACTCACTTCCTGCAGATCTTACCCTGTGCCATCAAAAGCTTTAAGTTGGTGAAACAGTTGGCCGGCTGATCTGTGGTGAACGATGCAATAGCCACATTACACCACTTCTCGCTGACCTGCAGTGGCTCCCCATCAAGCAGCGTATCAAATTAAAGGTTTCGTCGCTCACTTTTAGGTCCTGTCATTCTCTTGCTCCTGCCTACCTTTCAGAGCTACTCCCCAGCCAGGCTAGGCATCATACCATCCACGCTGTGGGCTAAAAACAACGTTTAGCTATACCTCGAACCAACTTCGAATCTTTTGGAGACCATGCGTTTCGCTTGCATGCTCACAAGGACTAGAACTTACTCCTAACTGACGTCATAACGGAATTTAAAAAAAGCTAGCAAACCACCTGCTCCTCAGAGCACGTGCTAGGTCATTGTGAATTGTCCTATGTGTGCTAATGCATGCTGATGCTCTGAGCATGCTATCACTAACCATATTGACACTCTTCCTTTACAGCCTATGTAAAAGTGCCTGTTTTTTATTAGCTGAGGGTGCTATGGTTTATCATCGTCAGTCATAATTATTATTATTACCTCAAGTGTCATGCCCGGACCAAGTCACGAACCATATTTGGCTTAATTAAGAATGGCTCAGGCACACCAACATCCATTCACGCTGGCTGTAACAGTGGCACACGTGGCTAAGAATGCTCACCCCTGCAAGTGCACGCTCGGTCGCACTTGCACACATGAATGCACAAGCACCTTAATGAAGGCATTCAAAAGAAGTGGCTCAAGCAAGCATGCACAATAATTGTATGACCTTGATCAATGTGATGCAGACCAATGTGAATGCCACTAACCACATAGATAATAATAATAATAATAATGCATTTGATATAGGGCCCTCAGGGAACCCAATATCTTTGTAGGCACTTCACATTTGCTGCAAAGGAAGCATAATCGAATGGTTAGTGGTAGCATGCTCCATTAACAAGAATAACATGGTTAAGGGTGACATGCACAGGGTCAGCATGCATAGATATAAGTTTTCATCTAAGTTTAATCTGACCAAGAGGCTGTGTCACCCCTCACGGTGAGCACACATGCAAACATTCGGTAATGGGAAAAAACTTACGATAACAATATAGTCATACAATCATTGTACATGTCGCTAAGATAACTAAATCTCTTTCTAGGCACTTCACATTGGCTGAACTGGAAGCATGGCAACTGATTTGTGATAGCAATGTGCCAAACTGTAGTACGCGCAAGCACATAAAGGAGGAGGATTCATACAGACGAAGCATATTCCGTGAGGAGCGAGCAGTTTTTAATTTTGCTTGAAATGTCGTAGAATCAGGAAATTTCATTGGACAAAGTTTTAGGTGCACAGGAGCTGATCTCCAAAGGATTTGAGGTTGTTTGGAGGCCTGGAGCCAAGCGACTGGAGTCGGCCGAGGAGCGAGTGTGACGGGGTCAACACTTCAACCGAAGGAGCGAGCGTTCAATCAAGCACATTTGCTGTGACAGCAACAATCGTATCGAGTTCTACACATTCACTCGCACGCAGATGTGCTCAAATGATTTAGGGCTCAGTCTAGGGGTAGGCAGCCATCAGAGCCAGAAGTGGTTTAAAGCCCAGCATCACGATATGTAGAAATAGTCGCAGTCTTACATCTACTGTTAGAGCACTGGCCGGCTGGTGGCAGGATGAAGACTGCGTGCAGTCTTTGTACACAAAGAAAAGAAGAGAAGAGGACGAAGCGTCTCCCCGGCCCCACTCAGCCGCCATTGGATTAGGCTACCGAAAGTACTGCATCTAGTATATCTGTGTGCGCGTGCGCGTGTGTGCGTGTGTGCGCGCGTGTGTGTGTGTGTGTGTGTGCGTGTGCGTGTGTGTGTGTGTGCCACATTTGATGCTGATATTGCTCACTACATGAAGTTGAAGGTTAGCTGATTCAACAGCTTCATTTATATAGCAGCAGAGCAGCCTTGCCGGCTATAGACCATCGCTTGCAGTGGGCAGGCAGCAAAGGGTCGCCCACGGCAGGACTCAAACCCACGACCGCTGGGTCGTTAAGAGCGAGCACCTTACCCGTGGACTAGGACCGTGCTGCTGCCCTGCACTGATGCTGACGGGGAACATTGCAACCATGCCAACCGTGCCATTGTTACTGATGACAGACACGACGATGTATCCAGTAAGCAACACAAAGCTATTGACCAACACATTATTGCAGCCAAAGGCAAGGTACTACACACCATATTCTCCAAATCTGAAGGAATCCCAGGTCATCCATGTGCCAAATAGATATGCAGCTCTCAGACCTATGAAGATGACTCCCAAGCCAAGCGTGCTGTCCAGCAAAAAGTTTACTGTGTACCTGCATAAAGTTCAATGCGCACAACCAGAGTTGTACACGTGCAGAGCTTATTGTTCTCGGTCAGTGAGCTGCTGGAGGCGAAGCTGCAAAGCCACAAACGTGACATACAAAAAGACAACCAAAAGACGATCAGGCCCCCCCCCACCACCCTGAAGGGAGCTGCCGAGGAAATGCAAACATGGCGCGAAGTAGCTAGTGTTTTTTGGTCAGCTCTTACATCTGCTCCAGGCATTTGGGTCCTGTATATTTTAATTCACGATATAAAATTCACGAGAATTCACTGACAGCACAACAGACCACAGTCAGATACTGCACTGATCGAATTAGCAGAGTTGTAGCTACTACCTTGCACGGCATAGCTGCTAGAATTAATAAAATGCGGGAAGAGAGAACAAACCAATGCAAAACTTCATCCTTATCATAATGACAATGCTAATGTCGTTTGTATAACATCTTCAGAGAACTACAGCTCAATCAAGGCACTTTACAACTCCCCGCACGAGAGTCAATAACCAAGGGTTGGTGACATACAAGGTATCATGCTCAGTCGAGTACGCGAAAGTAAACAAGTCTATGCTTAGGCGAGCATGCTAAAGAAAACATGACGACATTCGTGACGACACCCGTTAGTAGGACCTCTGGCTCGTAGCATGCACGGATAAGTACGCAAGGCAGACACGAACAAAGAACAAGTTTAATGGGAGCAAAGCGAAACCGAAACAGCTTCAGCTGAGGCTTGACGGAAGCTCTCAGCTTGTAGTGGCCATGGCCGGAAGCGAGTTTCACGCCTCCTTCTGTGCATGCAAGCTGAAGGCTCAACCACCGAGAGACTGCAATTGAGTGCGACCGAGCACGGTGGCACGATGACAGCATGCTGAGAGCAGCGTGTGTGCGTGGGGGGGGGTGTGCGCGCACCTTGGAGCAGCGATGAGGTCGCATTGGTTTGAAGCTGCTTCAGACGAGTCTGCAGGCGGCGGCATGTAAGTAAGCGAGTCAGACTGAGGAAATGAAGAAGGAAGAAATCGATACGATACTTGACTGGGAAACCGGTGAAGGTCAGACAGATGAGGTGCTAAGTGGCAAATGCGTCATTGACGACAGACCAGACGAGCCGCTATGTTTTGCACCAGTTGCACACGATTAATGGTGCTGGCCGGGAGTCCTGAATAAAAGGAATTGCAGTAATCTAGACGAAGTGTTATAATAAACGCGTGAACTAGCTTGTCTGCGGTACTCCTATCTAAGTAGGCTCTGATTTTGGCATGTATTTTTCTTCAGCTGAAAGTAGGCCGACCTGACAGTGGAGGAAATGTGTTCATCTAATAACTAGTCGTTATCAAATAGTATGCCTAGATTACGGGCAATAGTAATTCGGAGTGATGCACGGGTGGAACACGTGCATGAGGGCAAGATCTTCTAACTTCCGAATGAGACTAGGGATTTCCTACAAGTATTAAGAAACTCTTGTACCGTAATGTAATGTAATGTTCTTTGTCTGTAAATCCAAAAAGCCATGCAGGAGTTTTCTATAGTATAGTCAAAGCATAAGCAGCTTTTGGTAGGCATTCGGAAGCCAACAGAGTTACTCTTGGACTTGATCTCCATCTTCTTCAGGCAGGGAATGTGAAGCTACACTATCTTACCTTAGCCCTGACATGCAGCCGGTTAATCACATGGTTCCAGGCATTGCTCAACATACAGAATTGTCCGGTGCACAATAAAAACGTAATATAATGCAGTCTTGTGACAAACGGATTTCGAAGAAATAAGAACTATTAATATCATATATGAAATGAAGTAAAGTAAATAATTAAAGCTTAGCTGATTCAACACTGTCATTTGTATAGCAGGCACAGAGAGAGAGACAGAGAGAGACAGAGAGAGAGAGAAAGAGAGAGAGAGAGAGAGAGAGAGAGAAAGAGAGAGAGACAGAGAGAGAGAAAGGGAGACAGAGAGAGAGAGAAAGAGACAGAGAGAGAGAGAGAGAGAGAGAAAAAGGGAGACAGGGAGACAGAGAGAGAGAGAGAGAGAGAGAGAGAGAGAGAGAGAGAGAGAGAGAGAGAGAGAGAGAGAGAGAGAGAGAGAGAGAAAGAGAGAGAGAGAGAGAGAGAGAAAGGGAGACAGAGAGAGAGAGAAAGAGACAGAGAGAGAGAGAGAGAGGGGGAACTCGGCTGCAGCGTAGCAGCGCACCGAAGTGCAGCATCGTCCTTCCCTGTGATCATCACATCACCCATACTGTACATCTGGTGCACTGCTAGTGTTACTTAAGCTACGTTTACACGGCAGACTTTCCTCCTGACAGATGCCGACTTTCCACCTAGTTAGGTCGTTTACACGACAGATTCCGTCCCGCCCACGACAAATTCGATGGCCGACTTAGTCCCACCCACAGCCCGTGCTCTAATTCGGGAGCTGGTATGAAAGATGGTTTCCCCGAAGACGGCAAGCCATCACAGGCAGAAGTTGAATTTTTTCACTGCAGTCATCATTACAGAGTATTATTGAATAAATAAATAAATAAAAGGAATGTAAGCATTTTAAAAAAGCTTTTTCGGGAAAGGGAGCAGCACAACGTAATGTGCATGCACAGCTATGGGTTTATAGTGCTAAGTAATGTCTGCCGTTACAGGTTTGCTGGAGGATTTGATAAACAGACGAGCAGCGTATGCTAAGGAAGAAAAGGCTTAAGCTGATTGGTTACAACGAGGAAGCACCCATATTCAAGGACTTCTTCTGAATGCCTCAATATAACTCGAGCCTACGAATGTCAGCCATTTTTATTTTGGCCGTGCGATGTTGGTGATCTGCCCCGGAGTTTAGATTGGTCGGCTGGACCAACAAGGAGCCAAATAGTGTAACAGATTCTCCATCTGATGAGTCTGCAGACTTGGCTCCTCCCCCAAAAAGCTGTGACGTATGACGACGCAGTAGCACAAATCTGTGCGAAATCTGTGGGGAAAGTGTGCCGTGTAAACGCAGCTTTAAATTAGACACTCCTTATTCATTAATCATCATTCGATATTCCTCAGCCGAAAAAGTCACTTTTGCTCAATATTCCTGATCAAATTATGCTTATCCCTCTTTCTTCATTACATGAGATGAAGGCTACTAGCTAGCGATTAAAATAGAGAAAACTCCAGCACAGCAATCACTTAGTCGACGAAGAATTGGGAAAATTACAGATGAAGATGAACACACACACACACACACACACACACACACACACACACACACACACACACACACACACACACACACACACACACACACACAAATACATTATAAGGACGCGAACTATGAACTGAGATCCGGCAGTCTAATCAGCAAGTCAAAAGTGTCCAAACCAGCAAGCCGTCGGCACGTTCTCTAGAAAAGTCCAAATCTTGGCTGGCATACAGCTAGGCACCACAGGTTCTTGAATTGGTTTAAAATAGGGACAGAGGCTTACAGCTCACTATCCACAATATCCCCACGACTATCCAATCGGCATATTCACACCAGATCACACTTGGATTTCTACAAATCTTATTTGAATCAAGGCAGAGTTACTATCATAATTACATTATTAGAATTGATGAATAGAGTACATACAATGGTTAACTAATTCAGCTGCATACGGTACTTACCAGGTGCAGGGATCTCCAGCATAGAGTACCTCAGAGAGTAGAACGTTTGTTGCGTGCATGGTACCTGCTCCGATAATTTGTTTCGATGTATCGAGGAACCTGGGCGACCAGCAATGAATGCCTGGAATAGCTACTCGGGATGTTCACAGGTTTCTAGCGACTAACACATTCTCATGCACCCGCTATCACTCACCATACTATCCAGGTTCTGCGACGATTAACAGGCTCGCAGTAGCGTTTAGCTGGAACGTAAAGCTGAGTGAGTTACGTTCTGGCTAACGAACATGAGTCAAGTCACTCTAAGGTCAGAGCATTGCCATGCAGGATTAAAACGCACCTATGAGGCAACTGAAGGCAATCAATGCCAGGAGAAGCTGCACAAACAGCCCGAGGCTATTGGTTAGCGCTCCAGTCTCGCAGTGCCGCAGATCTGCGTTGGACGCTGGAGACACCGATACGTTGGCAAACTCAGCGTAGCGAAAGACGCTGTTTGAACTCTGCAGGTCGTCGATCGGGGCAGATTCAATCGGCGCCTCGGCACTCATGCTCGTTGCAGCTGCTCAGATCGCAGGCGTGCCCGGAGCCCAACGGTCAAGTAGCGGGAGGCATCGGAGTGTCAGCCAACAAAATGTCGGCGTCATGGTGTCCTATTCGATTGGTTAATGAAAGTCTCTTAATTAGATGCGCATAGGGCCAGTCAATTCCGCTAAAACGAGGGTTAGGAATGAGTACCAAGAACTGCTGTCCGAGCGATAGGCGTCAACCAGTCACAACGGAGGGAAGACCTCAGCCTGTAGCGAGTCCATTTGCTACAATATAAAATAAGACAAAAGCCAATCTTACAGAACAGAGGATCCCTTCCATGCTTGGCTTATGCTCGCATTTTTATAAATATAATGTATCCTATCAATGTCTAGCCTATAACTGCTGTATCTAGAAGGGATTACATCTTGCTTATAGCTACCTTCCAAAAATGGACCATCTTTCATAAGCACATAGGCACAAAGGAACGCTTAGATAATATTTATCATTAACTCTTAAATATAATTAGACTTTATATAAAAAAGGATAGCAATGTTCTTTTTTTGACCTACGGACTTCACCCGGCACGTGGCGCATGCGCTGAGACGGGAACGGGGTTAAAAGCCAGGAGCCATCTTTACCTTATTGGTGTTGGCGCGCCAGCTCGGGAATTTTAGCTTTAAAATGAGTCATAACGCCGATAAAGTAAGTTTTGCATTTTACTCACATGTAGAAGCAGTGTCACTGAAAATATATTCGAGCCGTCCGGATCGTATGTCTTACTCCGTACCTTAATATTCGGTTTTTAGATCGACATGGAATTTTCGACTGATAGGTGGCGCTGCTGAGAAGTGCAGTCTGTCTTGTTTTGTGCTGTATACTTCGTATGATTCTAGATCGGTGTGGTCCATAGGAAAAGTAGTGTTCCTAAAATATAAATGTTTACAGATGGATAGTACTACTTTTTGTAGTGTCTAGCTAACGCATCAGCAGGCTGAACTTCTAACTCCGGTACGGCACGCTGAGCACCCCAGCCGGCGCGGGCGCGTGCATTTACCGTATGAATGGTCGCCGTCATACTATGTTTCCTTTGCATTCCACCATAGGTGAAAGCCTTTCAGACTGCTGCTTTTGAATTATGCTTTGGTCCGCCGCCTGCTTTCTCCACAGCAAAATTTCAACCCATGCCCGCGATTATAATTTCAGCACCACATGCTGGCCCTTTTTGTTTTATAGGACTTAGACGGCATCTTCAAAGCCGGATCAGGTATGGTGCAGCTATGGCTAACTGAGTTCCCATTCGTTGGGGGATGGGGCTCGTGACTCTTTTTTGATCGCGTGCTGTCGCTGGTGTCACAGCTCGGCGGCTGGCGTAGCTGCCGCCGAGCTGTGACATTCGACCCCCGAAATCTGCAAGAGCGATCGCGCATGTTTGGTAGTACGTAATGTGCGTGCAGTCTCCTCTTATTTTTCGCCGTCGATTAGCTAGTGCTTGATTCTGCGGCTCATATCGCACCTAGTCCCTGCAAGTTTGTTTGTTTTACATCCAGTATTGCCCCTCACGAAGATTGGCCCATGCCTCAACTCTGCCTACTCAGCTATTGACCTTTCAAACCATCTAGGTACCTTTCGCTTTCTGCTTATGGAATCGAAGTACGTGCTTGTACGATTGGTGCATGACTATTGATGCTCGGTACTGGTTTTCCTGGTGAATTGACTACGAGCCTCACTTATACTGCAAGCATTTTCTGGCCTAGTACAGGGTGAATAATATCTGCCCTCTTTCGAAGCCGTAACGTTGGCCGACTGCATTTCAAGTATTTCGTGGGGCTGTTGACCGCAGGGTTAGCATGATGTACCACAGGTATATTATCTGTTACCATCAGTTTGTTCCGTGAAAGTGAGTGGCCAAAATGACCCATCATTGCATAAATTGTGTTACCAGCTTTTTGTATTTCTCCATGGTCTCATATTGTACATTGTGTATAACGCGCTCAAAGCCTTGGCCACTTTTGAAAGTGGAGTCAGGTCTCTTGAGTAAGTGACTTGTAGATAGCTGGTAAGGAAGTGTAAAGATAAGCAGGAGGAAATATTGTATCATTGTATACACTGCTTGTTCTAGTTGCAATACTGGTCGACTTTCTTAGAGGACCACTATTCTGTTCTTCGGCAGTTCTTGGTTGGCTTGAAGTGCGCCATTATTGCACAACTGAATGGGGACCGCATGTACGTGTACCCATGCTTTCATGGGTCAGGTGGCTCCAGTTACGCGACTAGGATCTGCAATTTGCTTACTCCCCAACCAGAGCAGGTGGTTTGTTGTCAGCACTCCCCTGAAATACAAGAACACGAAAGGACTATCGTTGGTAGTCACCTTTAGAAGAATACATTCTCATAGGTGGTCACTCGGTTGTTTGGTATACCTTTGTCATACTCTTATCTCACCTTAGGTAGCCTAATCTCTCTTTCTACATGTCGGATCATATATATATATATATATATATATATATATATGTATGTATATGTATATATATATATATATGTATGTATATATATATATATATATGTATGTATATGTATATATATAAGGTTAAGGAAAAAGTTCGTGTTTTTTGTTAAATCATCAAATTCATTAAATTGTTTAATTAGAATAACGGCACACAAACTCAAAATATATATATATATATATATATGTATATTGCTTATGTTGGTAATGTAACAACTTATGGCATATCTTGTGTTATATTACCTGACTGAAACTTTGCTCCATCTAAGAAGAGTAGCCCTTGGTTGACCATAGTGCAAACCAGCGGGGCTGAGACTAAGCTCTCAGCAGGCGTGTGCAGAGCTTGCCACTGATACTTGGCTATACCTTCTATAAGATGCCCGGTACGGCTAGCCTGCTACCGATTTTGACCTGTCTTCCGGATGCCAAATGAAGGAAGTTGGCGGCCCCCAACACAAGCAAATGCTGCTGTCATTTCAAGTGACGATTGGTCGTGAGAGCTAGAGCGGCCTTTTTTAAAGTAAGAACGCTTTGATTACAAAACAGTTAGTATAGCGCCTGAACTCACCAACATCTGCTCGAGGGCTCAGATCCCCGAGCAGTAACTGTGGAAGACGTCATGTTATCTGGGCAAAGTAAAGCCTAGAGAGAGAAGAACGAACGGCTATTGAACGGCTGAGTTTCAATCTAAATAGGATAAAGACTCGTGCTTGCCGTTGCTCTGTTACTTGTTTCCTCTGCGCAACTGTAAAAGGAGCCATAAAATAGCTGCACTGGCAGCATGGGAAATCGACAGATGATTTCTTGCGGAGTCTGACGCTTTGATAAGTGAACAGCTCTTGAATCCTGCACCATTTTTTGTAGGCTTGGATTTGCTTAGCCAATCCTTGAAGGAGTCGGGTAAGCTGCAGCCTGAGGCGGCAGTGCATTCGAGCACGCATCGCTCAAGAATTGCAGATGCTTTGCGGCAAGCAGACTCCCGCTCGCTCTCCGCCCTCACTCCAGCCGCTGCCGTCTGCTACACGTCCCATGCTGCCCGGACTGGAGCATCAGCTCCTTGCTGAGCTCGCTGACAGGCCCGACCTGTGTGGTGCGAGCGCTCCCCCATTTGCAGCCACCGGGGTGAGGGGTGCAGAGAGGGGTGCGCTCCACAACTGCTCCGCGTTGTGGCAGCAGCTGTGGAGCGCACCCCTCTCTGCCTGGTGCCTGTCGGCTGTCCGAAGCTGAAGCGGTCCAATGCGTCGTGCTGCACGAACGCTGCTTTAGGCCTCGACAACCTCGGCGAGATCGAGTGCTTACAGGCGTCAGACGACGACGCAATCGAAGCTGCTGACGATCACGCGGGAGCTGACGGTAGCGCCGCCCGTCCTGGCCAGCGGGGGCTGCAGCAGCAGTTGCATCCTAGTTGCGCTGCGAGGGCCGTTGCTGAGCGACCGCGCGTGGCAGGCACCGATGCCACTGACAGGCTGAGCATCAAGGACCCTCCGAACGCTGTCAGTATAGCGGGCAGCGATAGCTGCAGCAACGATAGCAAAGGTCTGCCTTTGGCTGCAGCAGCTGAGAGCAGCAGCCAGGCCAGCTCTTCTGGTTCGCTCACTGTGCCCTCGAGTGCAGGCAAGGCCCCTTCGCCGCCGATCATGACTGGTGGCTGTGGCCCCCCAAGCCAACAGCAAACGGTTGGAGCAGTCGCGAGCACCGGCCAGCTGACCCGAGCTGGTGTCACCTCCGTCGCTTCCCTGTCCAGTGTCGTCGGCAGCACCGCCGCCACTATGGACGAGCAGCTCCGGCCGACAGTGTACCTGACTACGCAAACGATGAGCCCCGGTCAGCTGCTGCAGCATGCTGCCACCAACGTGCAGCAGCAACAGCAAGCAGCTGCTGCTGCTGCTGCTGCGGCCGCTGCCGCGTGCACCGTGTCCCTGTCTCTGGGCCTGCCGCAGCAGCAGGGATCGCTGGCGGCCACGGCCGCCGGAATGCCACTGACTCTGGCCACTGGCGGCGGCCACCAGCAGCTCTTCATACCGCACGGCTCCATCAGCCTTCACGCCGTGCCGGCCGCCGTGGGCCTGCCCGGCCAGCACGCCATCATGGGCCATCTGGTGTACGCCGGCAGCAGCGGGCAGGCCACACTGCACCGCTTCCCCGCCTCGGCGCTGACATCGCTCACAGCTGCCCCGCTGCAGTCGTCGTCTGCTTATGGAGTCGTGGGCTCTGCACCGGCTCCCGTCGGGAAGCCGCTGCAGCGCCGTAACATCTTACCGGCGGCACCCGTGCCCACCAGCAGCGCCGATGGCGTCGGCGGACACAGGCTGTTCGCTTATAACGGCCTGTCCTCCACGGGCCCCCACCTGGCCGGCAACCAGTCGGCGTCGCGAGTGGTAGCCGCAGCAGCTGCCGCAGCGGTGGCCGCAAACCCTTCCGGCGGTCGGCCGGCGGCCGGCACCGCCTCGCCTCAGCCCTGCGAAGGCGGCATGGCGGCGTTCGTCGCCCGACCGCAGCAGATCATGGTCACTACCGCCGGAGCCTCTGCTGCCGGCGTGGCGGCCTCGGTGATCGGCGCCTCGGCCGGCACGCTGCCGCTGCTAGCCCAGCAGTCGTCGCGCCATGGTGGAAGCCAGGCGTTCTTCACCAGGAGTCCGGTGCTGCTGCCAGCGGCTGCGTTCAGCCTGGCCACGGCCTCCGTGCCTACAGTGGTGACCACCACCACTGCCGCCGGATCGCGGCAAGTGATTCTGTCGACCGTGAGCTTGGCAAAGCCTGCTGAGCATGACCTGCGCATGGCCGGCAGCAGCGGCGTCGGAGCAGCCGGGGCCGTGCTGGCTAGCGGACCGCTCAACGTCGCATCCATTTCGGCCTTGGGTGGTGGTGCGGTAGCCGCCGGCAGCGGGAGCGCCATGCCATCGTCGGCAGCAGCCGTGACGCTGACCGCTGGGTGCTTACCGGCCGACGGTGCACTGTTGCTGCCTGTCGGCCAGTCGGCTTTGCCGCTGGTAGCAGCACCACAACAGCAGCAGCTGCTGCAGCAGCAGCAGGTTGCTTCGTCGACTGTGACCGTGCCCGGTTCAACGTATGTCGCGGTTGCTGCGCAGCCGGCCACGTCCTCGGGCCAGGCGGCGGGCACGATCGTCGGCGCCTCGTCGGCGACCAGTGGGCACGCGACGATCCTCCTTTCGTCGGTGCTAACTCCTGGCAGCGGCGGTGCCAGTCTTCCATTTGCCTGTGCTCAGCAGCACCCGCTTCCGGCTGCTGCTGGCGCCCCCGCCGGTGAGATCAGCACCGTCACGGCTGCCACCACCGTCACGGCTGCCACCACCGTCACGGCTGCCACCACCGTCGCTGCCACCACGGTCACTGCCACCCCTGCTGCTGTAGCTCCTGCTGCTGTAGCTCCTGCTGCTGTAGCTCCTGCTCAAGCTGTCCAGCAGGCGCAGACTGCCGACATCGGCAGCGCTGCTGCAATTTGTGATCAGCCGGCAAGCGCATCCGATGCTGCTGCAGCTGCTGCTGCTGCAACTCATAGCTCTTCCCCATCGAACTCGGTCAGTGAGCCTGCACCGACAGCTGTCGGTGCCGCAGTGGATGAATCTAGTCGCGGCAGCGAGGTGTCGCTCGCCGAATCTCAGTGCCAGGAGCAGCAGCTCGCTCGTCGTGCCGTGTCACCTGTCAGTGCCCCTGCTTCTGCTGCGGCCGCCACGCCAGCAGTTGACACCGTCGTGTTTCCTGTTCTGCCGCCGGCTCCTCGGAGCACCATCGACATGCGTCTGTACAGAGAGCAAATGCATGCCGCCAGGCGAGCAGCTAAGCTGCTCGCCAAGACTCGCCCTGCAGCTACCGCTGCTGCTCCTGCGGCCGCCTTGACCTCGACATCTGAGACAGCAGATCCTTCGGCAACCAGTCGATCGTCTTCCACTCAGGCTCCAATAAATGCGTCGTGCGACCCGCCCGTGGTCGTACCAGGTCGGGAGCCGTCAGTAAACCCTGCAGCAGCAACAGCTAGTAGCAGCGGTAAGCTGTACCCCTTCTTCCCTTTTTTGCTCCCGTGCGTGAGCTTGGCTGCTGAGCTAGTATGTGCGTGGTGCTTATATATATGTATATGTATATGCATATATATATGTATATGTGTATATATATATATATATATATAGATATATATATATGCACACACACACATATATATATATATATATATATATACATACATACACATGTATACACACACACACATATATATATATATATATATATATATATATATATATTACGTAGGTCGCACGAAACTGTCCTCAAATGCAAAACTAGTGTCACTCAGAAAGCAGAAAGTCTCTCTCTCTCTCTCTCTCTCTCTCTCTCTCTCTCTCTCTCTCACAGCTATATCAGCAAGCATATCCCATGTAGCATCTGCACTGCATTGGGGCGTCCAGTTCCAAAATGACCTTTTTCTCGACAGTCTCATCGGCTCGACTGTCAACATTCGGGCATGCTTATAGAAGGTTACCAGACCAGAGTCTGTGCATTTGTGACACAATGTTTAGATTTCTGTTGCTCTCTCCTTGTAGGTCTTCGTGCCTTCACAATTTCTCACTTATAGGTGGTGCATAACTATGTAGCTAGACTTGACTGTTGTACTACCACGTTACACCAATTCTCTCCAATCGGCACTACCCATGAAGCAGCGCATCGACTTCCGAGGTCTTGCAGTTAACTTGTATGTCTACTCTATTTTCTTGCTCAAGCCTAGCTTATATTTTCTGATCGACCCTACCATCATGTCGCCAGCTCCTCTGACTATGGTCATTTATCCATGCCTGCAACCATCGACCGTGCGTTCAGTTCGCCCACAGCCTGGAACTCGCTACTGGACAGATATGGCGACAGCTCATTGGTTGGTGACATTTCAAGTATGCAAGGCGGCAAATCATTTGCTAGCCAACTCTGGGAGGTCTCTCTACCTGGATATTAATGGTTCAGCTGATAAGTTGTCCACATCCTTCATTGAAAAAATTGCATGTGTTTCTGCCTCCATAAACCCACCCGACCGAAGCAAATGTTGAGTCGAAACCATTGACCTTCTGTAAGAAATTTTCTGAGGTTTCTCTGTATCAAATGGCTATAGTAAAAAAAGAGCTCGTCTCCTGAAGACCGTATACCATCCCCTCTCTGGTATCCACTGGCATACAAACAAGCTTAGTCCAGCCATAACTCTGTAAGTTGTTAATGCTTCTCTGGATAGCTGTGCTGTTCCAAAGTCTTTGAAATCGGCCATCGTTTGACCAATTCTTAAAAAAACCTGGACTGGATGGAGAGGTTCTAGAAAACTATCGCGGCCCAGTTTCCTTCCTTCGATCCTGCCCTCGATTAGCATCGGCTAAGTGCTCACTGCTACTGATACGCTAGCTGCAGAGCCCGGCAGGCCAAGTCCCCCCCCCCCCCCCCCCCCCCCCGTTGGGAGCCGATGGGTGGGCGTGGCATCGGTTGCAGCTAGCAGCGTGAGCAAGCTGACCACCTGACCGTTTCGTGCGTGTTGTCCAGACGCCGCAGACGAGCAGCCGGACTTCTGCTGGTCGAGCTACTTGCAAGAGACAAGCTCGGTCGGCGCGCCACCATCGCTGTTCAAGCATGTAAGTACCATTCTGTCCGGGCCTGCGGCGGCGCTGTGTGTGCGCGCGCTGTTGCATGCAGCCGGATTAGGCCCGCTCGCTTGTCGGTGGCGCAGCAGTACTGTTGCTTGCACCAAGCACTGATAAAGTAGCTGGAGACAACTCGGAATGAACCGGTACCTCACACATGCCAAGCAAGCATGTGACCTGCCGAGCCGGTGAAAAGCGCCCAGGCTGCATGCCGTGGCCCGGTCCCTGCTGTGGTCTGCTTGCCTGACCGCATGGGGGATCCACGTTTAGCAGCGATGCATTTAAAGGGCATGCCCATGAATGCGATTGCATTCCGCATATGCCGTACAAGCTCGTGCAAAACCATCATCACTGTTACACGGCCTGGGCAACTGAAGAAGAAATTTGATTGCTTACTTGGCGGTCGGCTAAATAAGTGCTCGCACTCTCGCCTGGCTTCAGTGGGCAGATGATTGTGGTTCTTGTGGCATATTCCAGTATTGTCGGGTCATTGGTGTCATTTCTTATCAAAATATGTATGTGCTCAACACGAATATGACAGTCACATTGCAAAATCCACTCTACCTTTTGTAATATTGCATGCCTATAGTAATAGGCCTACGGTTAATACCTGTAAAAAGTGAAGCCTGTCTTGTACAGCTGCCCGGGAGTGGCTCTGAGGTGCATCCAGCATGAGGTGCATCCATTGTTGCGATATCCTTATGAAAACGTTCACCGTGTTCATCACTAACCATACCACAGTTGTCAGGGAAGAAATCCAAATGGAATGAAGGAATTGGGTCTTTAGAGCCAAGTTTATAATACTGCATCAGCATGTCTTTTACTAGTTCATTGTAGTTTTCTGCCCTAACATTCCTGAGATAGTTTGTAGACACTAGGTGAAAAGCATTCCATACTTATTTCTCATCACCCTGCAGCCAAGTTGTTGAACCGGTCATGTTTAAAGAGCTCTCGAATCTGAGAACCCACAAAAACTTGCTCTTTAATCTTTGCTTCACTGAGGAATTGTTCATGCAAGTATCGGAAAGCTGGCGCAAAGTCTGGTCCGTGGCTTTCGCGAAGCTCCTCAAATCAAATCAAGTTTATTGTGAAGGGGTGGTAGCATGTATAATACAAATGTAGCAGGATTTTGTGAGCCTCTACCAGAGCTGGGTGCTGGAAATTCTCTCCAACTGCTACATTTTGTCTGCGAGTCCATTCCTGCCGAAAGTAGTGCAATTCCCTTGCTCGGCTACCCCACTCGCATAAGAAACACGTGTATTTTGTATATCCCTATTGCAGTCCCATTAAAAGAGCAACTACCTTCAAATCACCAGAGGTGCCAGCTGTACGAGTTATACGCAATCAAATTCAGTAGCTGCTGTAGGTTATTGTATATCTCTTCCATGTGGACAGCATGCACTAGTGGAATAGATGGAAGACAGTTTCCATTGTGCAAAACCACAGCCGTAACACTCACTCTCGAAGAGTCTACAAATAGTCTCTATTCTTGTGGGTCATGGGTGATCAGTAAGGTGTTCGCGAGGCCCTCAACATCGGAACAGAATACCAGGTTACTTTCCTTTCTGAAGAAAGGCTCCAAGTGCTGGTGGCACTTTCGATGCAAAGTAATTGTTACATCTTCTTCGAGAAGATTCCATTGTTGGAGTCTTAATCCTAGCACATCTGCCTTGTTCACGGATAAGTCCGTACACGAACCAGGTCATTTATTTAGTTCTTCCTGTGCTATTATGTGTGGAGTGTATGATGCACCACAGTGGAAATCGGGATCACTGCATGCTGGCGTTGAGGTGAAGAACAGATCGGCTCTTCCTTGTCCTCATCAGATGAATCAAGAGAATATTCTGCTGGAGGTTCTGGAATAGGATGACCCTCACTATGTGGAACTGGCCTCAATGCAGGCAGGATGTTTGGGTAGACTATTCTCGACTTCTTTTGCTTTGTTATTCCCCCAGAAGAAAAAAAGAGGAACCAAGCAGAAGTAACTGGGCATTTATGTGGTTGCTTGGCTCTCTCTCTCTCTCTCTCTCTCTCTCTCTCTCTCTCTCTCTACACCTTGGGGACTGCAAACAGATTTGATGGTCTTATGCTATTCGACCACTGTGAAAGCTGTGTTGTCCATGTAGCACAGCATGTATGTGGTCCCGAGGCTGGTCTTGGTCACCAACCCTGCATCAGAAGTAAAGATGGTATGCCTTCTTTGCTTGAGAAGTGGTACTTCTTGCAAGCAAATGTCACTCACCCAAAAATTAAGCAAATATTGTGGACGGTGTTAATGCAGGTATTAATTGAGGCACTACTGTTCTGTATTGTACCTCAATGGATACAATAATGACAGTTTCATGTAACAGTAGCTTAAACTGTCTCGCACAAAGTCGGAAATATTGTAAGTGCCCAACCTTTCCGACTGAGCTTAATTACGTCAGCTTACTGCCATAGCCGCTTGGCAGTAGTATTGCATTGCATCAGAAATTATGCAATCAACTCTGGATGATTTGTGCGTGGCAGTATTATGCAATGCTATGTAATATTACATCGGCCTAGGCTTATTTAGGATGTTGTTGCAGTCCTACTGGATAAAATCTACACGGTGTTGTTGCAGTCCTACTGGATAAAATCTACACGGTGAAACATAGAACATGAACTATATAAAATATCTTCAAAACGAGAGCCAATAAAACGGTTAATGGATATATTCGTGTTCAGCACATCTAGATACTACAGATTAGGGCCTTTTAAAGTCAGTAAGAATTTCAATGTGAGTCGGTGTAATAAATGTATGCCAGTACATTCCATTAAATGTGTGCATTGCTGAGCTTTGCCTTGGCGTTTGTAGCTCGAAGTGATCCATAGGAATAACTTTAGTCGTGCAGTAGCGATTTCAATTTTAACCGGTGTAATAAATGCATGCCAGTACACTACATTAAATGTCTGCATTGCTGAGCTTTGTCTTTGCATTTGTAGGTCGAAGTGAGCCTTAGGAATAACTTTAGTCGTGGCATGAAGGTCGAAGTCCCTTTGCCAAGCAGCAGCGACGGCTATTGGCTGGCCACCGTTGTAAAAGCCAACGGTCCCCTTCTCTATCTGCGCTACGAGGGCTACGGTGAGGACGGCAGTGCTGACTTCTGGCTCGACGGACAGTCCGGCACCGTGCAGCACATTGGCTGGTGCAGCAAGAACAAGAAAGCCCTCTATCCGCCCGACGGTACTTCCGCTGCTGCTGCTGCTGCTGCCGCTGCTGCAGCGGAAGTGCGTGCCCGCAGTCGATCGTTGGCGGCGGTGGGTGCTTAAGACGGCGGTGGCCATTTGTGTGGCATAATTTACGCGGTTTTTTTAACCGAGCAGGAGCTGCTGCCATGAACGCTCCACTGTGTGAGGAGACTCACTTGTCGCTTTGTCGTTCATTGAAGCTATTCGTCATCTGACTACAAACTGGTCCGAGTTTCTCGTCAAGGTTCTGCAGGGTGCCCAGACAGTGCCTTCGTATGCACTCGAAAAGGTATGCACTGTTCATCTAGGTTACTTCTGTGCATGTGAGCGTGTGTTCGCATTGCAAGCCTTTTAGCATGATCGTGACTTGAGCATTTGTCTCTCTCTGTCTCTCTCTCTGTCTCTGTCTCTGTCTCTCTCTCTCTGTCTGTCTCTGTCTCTCTCTGTCTCTGTCTCTCTCTCTGTCTCTCTCTGTCTGTCTGTCTGTCTCTCTCTCTCTCTCTCTCTCTCTCTCTCTCTCTCTCTCTCTCTCTCTCTCTCTCTCTCTCTCTCTCTCTCTCCTCTGACAGTGCTTGCAGCTCAGCCCTTGTGCTTTGCTGTTGCTGCAGGGAGCTGGTCATGTCCTTGTCGACCGAATCAGGCCCGGCATGCGTGTGGAGGTGCAGCATACTCTGCAGCCCACGTCGCTCTGGGTCTGCCAGATACTGGAGAACGTCGGTGGACGGCTGCTGCTTCGCTACGATGGCACCGATTCGGCTGCTCACGACTTCTGGCTGTTTTTCCTTCACACCCGTGTCCATCCGGTTGGTTGGGCCAAGTCACAGGGATTCAAGTACATACCTCCCGAAGGTACAGTGGCAGGAGTTGATGATGGTTCGAATTGGCTGTTGTTGTGATGGCGTAGCAGAGCGCCAGTGCGTGCTGCTGTTGCAGCCGTGGCCAGCAACTGCTGGTCCAGGAAGGGGCCTGTGACTGCTGTGTGCTTGCCGCCGAAGTGGCTTCTGTTTATGCTTGTACACGTGAATGCTCTAGAGATTAAGGGGGAGCATGCGGAATCTGACTCCTACTGGAATGACGTGCTGCAGAATGCCGTTAAGGAGGCTGAGAAACTTCGCCTGCCTGGTGACATTTATCAGCAGGTGAGAGCTATAGTCGTCGCATAGTCAATCGTGACATCAGCTGATCTCGTGACAGCAGCTGACCTCTACTTGTTCAGTCTTTCTCATCATTAGTATGGAATGTGAGAGCTTTTGTTCTACCGTTCCCCACGAATGCCATCTTTCCGGCACAGCCGGCAGCTACAGCCGCCTCGACGTGCTTGTCCTGTAGCACTGCTTTCCCGTTGAGTGTTTATGTGTGTGCGTGATTGCGGCTAAGCGGCCTGCCGGCATATGGCCAAGCTACCTGCAGATATTGATGGCATGCAGACCTGACTGCCTTAAAAGCAGTTGCATCCAAACTAGCTAGTATTTTCTTTGCGTGAACTCACTTCGCAGGCCCAGTGTCAGTCCGAGGCTCTGTGATAACCGAAGTGGCACCTCTGTAGTTGCACAAAAAGTCGTTAATGGTGACATGTAATAGTGTTTCCAAAGCTTGGTAGCACTGATTTTTCTTATCATTAACTTCGGTTTGTTGACCTACCCAACTGTAGGCAGGCACACTGCTGCACTGATATTTTACTGGCACGCGCCGGTCATTCTGTGGACCTCACTGACCTGGACACTTTGCTTGGGCTACTGGGAGAGACAATCTTGCTTGGCATCACCCACCGGCCAGCTGGGGGGGGGGGTAGAGCATGTCATGCACTGCTGCTCAAGCATCTTCAGTGTTGCCTTCTCTAGCTGAGCTAGACGTCTAGTACGTCTTCTATCTGTCCTGTGTACCTTCTGTCAAATTTTCATTCAGCCGTGTGATAATTTACAAAAGAAATGTCATGATCTTTCTGATAATTTACAAAGAGAGACGCGACCTTTTCGTCGTACTTCACTGGCGATTTGGTTGCGTCCTAGGCAGCCCACTTACTTAGACACGAGGGCAGGATTTGTATTCACCCTTTCAATCAGTCGTAGACTTGTGGTCTTACGACTGCTGCTAGCTTCTAGCTGCCGGCACTTCGGCTTAGGAACGACTGTCTCATTCCTTCTCCATCCTAGCCTACTATTCACTTTCCCATAAAGGTAAAGATAAATGTTATCTGATTTAGCAGACACATTTGTGTAGCCTCAGAAGAGCCTAGCAGGTATCACCACCACTTGCAGTCTGAAATAAAGGATTGCCCACTGCATGACTCAAACCCACGACCTGGATCCTGAAGTGAACCGTACCCCTTAGCTAGAACCTAGGGGCTAGCATTCCCTTTCTTGATCTTTCTCCGAGCATATTCTTGTTTTTCCTAGATCTGTCACAGTGTGCAGCCGTGCTTGCTAAGTGAGTCCAGCTATGGCCCGGTGCAACTGTTTCGATCGCTCTACTTTTACAGCACCAACTTAAATTGCGACCTCATCAATTTGTGCAAGGATGGAAGCTTGAAGCAGTGGACCCTGTCAGTGCAACAGCCATTCGTCCTGCCACCATTGTCGAGGTAGTCAGCTCTTATTACTTCATTGTTCAAATCGACGACTTTCCTGCTGCATCTGCTGGAACCATGAGCAGTGGTAGTGATGCCCGGCGCGTCAATGGCAGTGGCGAGGCTGTGCCAGCAGCAGCAGGGGCACCTTCACAGCGCTTTTGCTGCCACAGTCAATCGAAGGAGATCATGCCAGCATACTGGTGCCAGCGCCATGCAGTCAAGCTTATGCCACCTCGAGGTATGTAGGGCATCCGTGTATGCATTTATTTTCCTGCTGCTGTTGCTTATATGTATCATTTCATGCCATCTTTCATGTGCCTGGCCCGTTTTTGGAGTGGCAGATGCACAGTTTTCTCAGTGAATTTGACCGGTGATCCTTTTTTCGGCAGTTTAATATTGCTTTGCCTCCAGCATGCAAGCCTCCGCTTGTTCATGCAGAGGCTGGCACATGGGGGATGTACTCAATGCTGCCATTTCTAGGTTCGATAGTGTCCACTGTGTTCAAGATGAGATATGGGTGCCTTCATCTTGTCGTGATCTGGTATGTGTGGTTTCTTCCAGGCTGGACCAAGGGAGAGTTCAGATGGGATGACTACCTTCAAGCTACTCATAGTCAAGCTGCACCCGAAAGTGCATTCGAGCTGGTACGAATTCACAGCTTTGTCTGAGTTACTTGTGCCATAGTTTCCTTTTTTGTTTTTATTCAGGACTTGTACTTTGTTTCTCAATTTTCCTGAGTCCATGTTATCCTGAAAAATCACTGCTTTAATAAGGTTTTGTGCAGGGTTTCATGGCTTCCTTGGGCCAATGGAAATCTCGATCATATCGTCGTTCTGGCTAACCACTCCTGCTGATCTCTCCCAATCCCACAGTCAGTGTCTTGAATCTTCTAGGCATCTAATGAACTAGAGCCTGAGGCACAGTATATAGCACTGTTGCTCGATCGTTCTTGCGTAGCAAGCATACGCTCTCACACTTCAATGCAACGGTGTGAGCACACATTTGCCAACAGCAGGGAAGTACATTTCCAGAGCAGTTTATTACCAGCCTCTGTTAGCATTGATACAATAACCATTGCCTGATTGTTCATATGTGGGCCATATACTTCTTCGACTGTAACTGCACAAAATGGATGTTACACTGGAGAGTTTGCTGTTGCATTCGCAAAGCCTAAGCATTGTTTGATCCACACTGTAGCCAACAGACTTTATGTCATGCATCAAAAGAAAACTGAGATGTATAACTGAGTCGGTGGGCAGTCTTATCTCATACAAAGTTGCTAACAGGTTTATTGTACTGTTATATCTTAAAATTCACGGGACCTTCTGTAGGTTACCGAGAGGACTATTTTTTAGCCCTTTATGATCTTTCTATGGTGTCTCTTTTTAGTCATCGGTTAGGGACACAACTGTGCCCAGATACGATACAGCCTAGATTCCTCCGTGTGTAGCAGCTAGATCGTGCCATAGTGACTTTTAGGTTGGACTGCTGCTTTTCGCATCTTGGCAGACTCTCAAAGACAACCCCGAAGCCACTGAAAATCTTTTCTCAACTGGACTGCTCAGCTCATTTCTGGGGCAAGCTTTGGATGCCTCAGGGAGAAGATCTGCTTGTATACAGCAGTATGGTAATCAAGACTATAATGCTTTCATTTAGATACTGCTTAGACGAAGCCCATCATGTGTGACCTAAAGTGATGTGTCATACTAGAAGAGCTGAGATCTACAGGCTTCTTGAGAGCTGTGATGTGCTGCTTGCCCAGCTATTCACACCTGTGATCGTGCTAATGCATTGAGCCAGAGATCTGGCTTAATACATTGGGGAGAGATCAGGCCTATGCATTGGCAGAGATCAGGCTTATGCATTGGGCCAGAGATCTGGCTAATGCATTGAGGGTAGTCGAGGGTTACCAATATGTGAAATTTGTTTTACAGGCTCTTGAAGCCAGTTTCTCACTAAATGCACTGAAAATTGGTTTTGAGTTCACTGTATGTATTCCTTTTTCATATTTTTGGCTGCATTAAACCACACAACAGTATTTATGACTGCATCAGCCGCCATGACATTTGCACAGGTGCATGTATCGTTAACATGTCAATAACACGTGGCGATACAAAAATGTCACGTATCTTTATCTACACATCTTGTTCTAGCTTGATACCGTGGCTTTCTTTTATACCATGGCATGTCAGGCCGGATTCATGCCGTAGCTGATCGATCGGTGGCAAGCATTGTGCATCTTCTAATGACCGAGGTCGTGGCTCGAGCCTAGCAGCAGTTAGAGCTTTACAAATAAATTACATTTTTTTGCCTATTTGATATCTATGTGAACCCGGCTTTTAGTAAGTGTGCCAGAAGTACATATGGAGATGTGAAGCAAACAAACCATATCATAATTGTTGTCCTCCCTGTGTGTGCAGGTGGTTCAAGTTTGATGTCGACTTGTATAAGCCTCTGTCAGTTACTAGATCGTGACCAAAGCCTGAAAATTGCCGGGCCAGCCTTAATGCTTGCACAGACATGAATTTGCGTTATCTTTCTTCTAATCCACGGCATAGCATGTCTCTTATAAATCCTGTGTTCTGGCTATTGTTTTAATGGTTTTGTTGGATCTTGCTACCAGTTCAGTGTGTCAGGTCCGACCTGTCACTCCCACCGAGCCTTGCCACATTTACCCACAGTTTTGCCATAGACTGTAAGGATTGGGTCTGACAGATCTCAGCCCATTTTAAGCTTATAAAGCATAATTTAAGAATAAATTATGCGGTCAGAAGAGAGATGTGGAGCACTGTATAGTCGGCCCTCGTGAGTTTGCGCTTCGGCTTTCACAAATTAAAATTACTGAATGTATGGAACGCAAAAGAAGACAAAGATGCACTTGTTGAAGATACTGCACCACCTGAAGACTCTCCTACTGAAGTCGGGCCTTCAGAGGAGCAGTAACCTTGCTATTCTTTGCTGTACATCTCTTATCTTAATCGCTTCATCACCACACACACTATTTTCATAGCTTGGTGTTTGTGCGTAAGAATTGGGTGTGTGCAATTAAATGTAAAATAATAACAATACTATGTTTGTAACGTCTAATATGTCTTATTTTCTCTTATTTTGTATGATATATATTTCATTTAATATATAATATAATTTATAATAATATAATATAATATATATATAGTTAATTATATAATAGTTGTGGTAATACGAGTGTAATAGTGACTTAAGGGGTGTTGTTTCATATCCGGAGGGCTCTAATAATGTTAAACCGTATTTAGAGGGTTTTAAAAGGTCTTGTATGCTCTAACTACAAAAATATTCGATTTATAAATAAAGAATCCTATTTCGCGGAAGTTCTCATATCGCGGTAGAGTCTGGAACGGATTAACCGCGATAAACGAGGGTCGACTGTATTGGGGGTTTGAAATAATTCTGTGTGGTATAATGCTACTTCCTAGTACTCAACCTGAGGAGGCAGAACAGTAAAGTGAACATGGAATCCGTGTAGCTTCTCACTGTCTAGAAAATTCTGTGAGCTTGATGAATGAAGTCCCTTAGCCAGCTGTCATGGCCGTCTAAATTGCAGCAGATTTAAATGTGTGTCACTCCCTGTAGCATAGCCGAGAAGTGTTCTTAATTCGTTCGAATTTGTGCTCTCTCCCTAGGATCGGTCGATCAACGGTTTCAAACGTGGAATGAAACTTGAGGCGATCAATCCTCAGCTACCCCATCAGGTGTGCGCTGCCACCGTCACCAAGGTCGTTGACAGGTGAGCCACACCTCTGCTTCTCAGCGTCGCTGCCTCGAGCCCCTCTGCCGTTTTGATAGGAACCACTGGATTTATAGGTGTATCTATCTTTTCGGCTGATTCGCACAAATGCTGCTGCATAGTCTAACGATGCTGCTTGCAACACATCGTCGTGGCTCGCTGCTTTCAGAGTCTGACTGCCTCTACAGCTAGCCATCACCTCCGATTAGAAGCTGTCTCCCACAGTGGCTTGTAAAAAATTTAACTAGCTCTTTAGTTCTGTCTCGGCTTGATTATTGTAATTCCCTTTTGGCTGGGCTGCCAAAGAAAGCTATTATGCCACTACAGCTGACTATGAATATGGCTGCAAGGCTGGTCTTCAAGTCCCAGCGGTTTGAGCACGTGTCACCTCTGCTGAAAGAGCTGGGATGGTTGCCGGTTGAGCAAAGGATACAGAGCAAAGTTCTTACGCTGACCCACAAGGCCCGCCACGGCTTGGCTCCTCAATACCTAGCTGAACTGCTGCACCAGTTTCAGCCTCTAAGTGCCCTCAGGTCCTGTATGGACAATAAATTAGCTGTTCCATTCCTCCGCCCAAAGACCATTGGCGACAGAAGCTTTAGCTCTGCAGATCCTAGACTGTGGAACTCGCTTCCGCAATTCTTACGCAACGACAACTACTCTCCAACTGCCGACTCTGGCACATCTTTTTCAGCGGTCCTGAACTGCTACTTCTATGCTACTCACTACCTCAACTGCTCTCCTGACTCTGCTATGCTTCCCACTTTCTCTTTGTTGCGTGAGACGAAGTCTGTTGGCTACCGAATGCGTACCGAAAGCCGCTTAGGCTGTGAGTGCGCTATACAAAACTCTCCTGCGTAACACCCACATGGTCTTTATGACTTTGTGGAGTTACTGACGGAGATACATTACATTACATCTGTGCTCGGAGTTCTTATTGGTTCCGAGTCTCATCCCGGTGCTTTCCTAGCTGCGCTGGCGCTTACATTTTCTCTCTATTGCTGTCATCGGGGACTCTGGCGGTGGTGCTGCAGTCGTTGTAACATCATCTTCGTAGTCAGACGACCCTACTTTTAGAAGCGGTTCGTTGTAGGCTATTGTGGATACACCTAGATAACAGCACAAAGACGGTACTCAATCACATCGTGGACATGGATTCGTTTGACGTTTTCCCTATTGGCTGGTGTGAGAGCAATAACTGTATGCTCAAGCCTCCTCAAAAGCTGTTTGCTGCAAAGCCGCTTGGAGGTGGGGCACTGTCGGTGCCCGGACGTCCGTTGAGTCAGCGGCGAGCCATCGCGATGGCTCTCAGCTATGATGGCAGGTAGGGGGCTGCTCGGCGTGCGCTCAGAGATTTGTGCAACGTTTAACCTTCCCTGTTGGCGAGTGACAGGGTGGGAGGTTCGTGTGATTTACTGGACGCTCACCTACATACAGCACTTACGTGATGAAATTGGTAGAGTGCTAACCTCAAACTGGCTACCGACTGATACCTGTACACAGCCTGTGTGGATGGGAGTTAGCAAGTGAATGATATCAACATCTGTGCAATTGGCATCGTCGTTTGCGGTGCAACTTCTGAAATGGCGTGACGTACTCACATTTCTTCATCCTTGCTTTCCTTGAACCAGAAAAGCACTTTGGTTTCCCATCTGATTGTGCTAGCACTAGGGACATGTAAGATCCGGTCTTCTTTGTACCAAGATTTGTGCATTGCGGCTTACGGCAGCTTGTCGTGTGTCCCGCCTTGTTATGTTAGCCTCTTGGTTTGCATTGACCGCTTCAAGAATTTATCTGTGTGTGTGTGTGTGTGTGTGTGTGTGTGTGTGTGTGTGTGTGTGTGTGTGTGTGTGTGCGTGCGTGCGTGCGTGTGTGAGGCCATTCACACAAGCACAACATGCATACTCACTGCTAGGGTCTATTATATATATATATATATATATATATATATATATATATATATATATATATATATATATATATATATAATAGACCCTAGCAGTGAGTATGCATGTTGAGCTTGTGTGAATGGCCTCACATCAGCAGCAAGATAAGAGCTGTTAGTTTATGTCTGCTGCTACGATTTCAGGCTCTTCAGCAGCAGATGTATCAGCCACGAGCGTACTCTCCTGGCTGTCTCTGCTGGTCGGCACTCTTGATTTTGTGATCGTTTGCCCGACACTTTGGCATTATATTCGTTGATGATCACCTTAGCTATCTTTATCTCGGTTTTTGTAAATCTGTAGTGATGACCCACACAGCTTCACGAAAACGGTGGATACACTGAGAACTCATGACGACAGTAAGCTTTGATCCGTGGCCCGGTGCCTCCCTCGCCTTCTGTTTTGCAATTCAGCCATCACCTCTTCTTGATCTGCTCGGCACTGTGTTGAGTTCAGCTGTGGAACTTCGACACTGCTGTCTCTCTCTCTCTCCTTCGTTGCTTTTCCGTTGCTGCTGTTTTTCATTGTCTGTGTCAACGTGTTTGTTTTCCTCATTATCTTGCAAATTGTGTGTATGTTCGTCTTTGTCTCTGTCTGTCTCTCTCTCTCCGGCTCACGTCTTTTTTATTCAGTCTGTCTGTGTTTGCATGGGTGGAGGGAAGGAGAAGCAAATCTAAGCCCAGACCCTCCCACCGATGCAAAGATTCGGGTCAAGCCTGACATCCCTACTACGATTGGCTGCTTCTGGTTTAATCCCATCCTTTTAAATCTGCCATCTCTGTCTGTCTGTCTGTCTGTCTGTCTCTCTCTCTCTCTCTCTCTCTCTCTCTCTCTCTCTCTCTCTCTCTCTCTCTCTCTCTCTCTTTCTCTCTCTCTCTCTCTCTCTCTCTCTCTCTCTCTCTCTCTCTCTCTCTCTCTCTCTCTCTCTCTCTCTCTCTCTCTCTCTCTCTCTCTCTCTCTCTCTCTCTCTCTCTCTCTCTCTCTCTCTCTCTCTCTCTCTCTCTCTCTCTCTCTCTCTCTCTCTCTCTCTCTCTCTCTCTCTCTCTCTCTCTTATATATATATACGTCTGTCTCTTATCATCTTATTCTCCCTTTACTTCTCCTTTCCGTAATCTCTATCCTCACTCCTCTCTTTCTCTCTCACTCTTGCTTTCTCTTGTTGTAACACTCTCGACTGGCTTTCCTAGTGGCACTGCTACTATGCCCGTTCAGTTGCTCGGCTACCACAGCTGCATGGTGATGCTTGTTGCCCGCAGATAGCCTTTGGTCCTGTGCCAGTTGTAGCCGGTGGATCCTCTCACCAAATGTGCCCGAAAATTTACATCAACCACAGCTGTTTCTCCGGGCCACTGCTCAGCAAGGGCCGCTTGGCTGAGCTGCCGCGCTGGGTTGGCCCTGGCCGAATGGTGACGGTGCTTCGTGAGGTGAGAGCGCACTCGCACTCCCTCGCGGTCCGTGCTCGTTGCCGCGTTATCGTGGGGCTGCAAAGCCGATTATCTCATGCCTGCCGAACGCTAGACCACGCCTCCATTCCGTGTTCAGGTGCTGACAATGCTGGTCAGCATTGCCTACAAGTCGAGCCGGGTGCTGCGCGAACTGCAGGCAGACGGAGAGCACGACCCGAGTAGGCAGCAGCAAGTGCTCAAGACAAAGTGCGTGCCCACAGCTGCGCTGCCACTGCTTCGGCCTCCTCCTTTTCCCCTTCCATTCTTGCTAGCTCTTGCTGCTGCCGTGTGTGCTGTCGTTGCTTGTGCGGCCCCATGGCAGCAGCAGCCTTGTATTGCCTCCTCGGCCAGTGGGCCGCCGCTTGTGGCGCAGTAAATGCTATGATGAACGCCGTCTCTCTGCCTCGATGCATCATCATCCTCTCTGGCCGAGACTCGCAGGCACTTTTTCCCTCGTCGTGTCGTGGCTGAGAAGACGACTCGCTGATATTTGCTCAAGTTGCATCATGCTCGGCGCCAGATATTTTAGAGATGTTCAAGAGTAATGGTATGGGTTAACAAGTGTGGTTGTAGCTAGCCTGTCCGGGAATAGTAGCAGCGAGACTTGCTGCCTTCCTAGTTGAGGCGCTAGCAACACGATTTGCCCGGATAGGGGCGAAAGTGCTCTCAGTATCATTGTTTTTGGCAGCCTTTTGTGTCTTGCTCACTAGTGAAGACATTAATTTCTCGGCGTGGCTGCTAGACTAGCCCCCGGCGGAATCATCCTTTGCTGGTCTGCTTGATTGAGGCAGCCGGAAACATTGGGCTGCAGTGAGCCAGCTAGCTGCCCGCATGGTAACTGTGGCAGGATCCTGCTTCTCAGGAGTGGTAGCAGCAGATACCGAATGGAATGCTAGGAATTTTTTTCAAATTGAACAGGATGAATCGACTGCCACAGCTGCCTAGGAGCTGTCGAGAGCGATAGTCGGCCACCACGAGATACTGTTTATTGTAAATGTCGAGAACGATTGAGACGACTGAGACGATTGGTCCAAAAATCGAAGACAAAAAAGATTATTGAGATAGATTTTTGAATAGAGTTTTGACGATTTCCGCACAAAAGGGAAGCACTAAAAAAAAAGAAGATTTGGCAAACCAGACGACCTAACCAGACCCTCGAGTGATCTGGAAGCGACGAGGCTACAAAGATCGATCGATATATGCACCATATACGTCTTGTGCCCCAACTTGTTGAACCTTGGTACATCGGGATACATTTTTGCAGCTTGTTGAGGTATACGTTTGTGACTTGTAAGCACCTTCATTTACACTGTTATAAGTTTTGCTATACATGCTTCAAACGTCCTTGAATTGTATTATTTGTAAGTGTGTGCCCTAAACAATTATTCGATTGTTGAACCAATCTTCGCAGTATTTTCTCGAGAAGTTGGGTTGGGACGTAATAGTAACTATGTTAAGTAATAATAGTTAAGTGTTAGTAGTGCCCAACGCCATACCTTACATTGCTAAAATTCGGGCTTGCTTAGACTATCATATCTAAAACGGACCCATGCATTTCTGACATCTCTTCTCGACTTCTGTAACTCACTGCTTGCTAGTCTACCGGCTTGTGCAATCAGCCGCTTTCAGTTGGTGCAAAACTCGGAAGCTAGGCTTGCCTGTCGTGAGTGGCGCTGTTGCCTTACCAACCACTTCTTGCCAACTTGCACTGGCCTCCCAGGCAAGCAGTGCACCAACTTAAGGGTTCAGTCACTTACTTCTAGGTCCCTTCATTCTCTGGCTCCAGCGTACCTATCAGATCTACTCCCCCACTAGACCAGGCTTTTTGCCACCCACTTTTCTGAAGCAAATCGCTTAGCTACACCTCCTACAAGCGTCTAATCCGGTTTCGACCTTTTGTATCCCAAAGTGTGGAACTCATTCCCGACTGGCGTCACGACATCCCTTGACTTGACGACAGAAGCTAAAAGCGCATATATTTATCACAGCATCTAGTGGATCCGTGTGATTCGTCCTTTGTTTGCTTAAGTGTGCCGACACTGTGCATGCTGCCACTAACCATATTTGCATGCTGACCCTGAGCGTGTAACCTCTAACCATGTTATGCTTGTTGTCATTGAGCATACCCATTGCTACCAATAACCATTCGATCATGCTTCCTTTGCAGCAAATGTAAAGTGCCTAGAAAGAGATTAAGTTCTCTGAGGATGCTATACAAATGTATTATTATTATTATTATTATACCTGGCCTAGATATTTCATGGGGCTAAATACATGCATGTATTGCAGATACAAAGGTAAAAACTACCGAGCCACGGTGGAGCTATGCAAGGATGCTTCGCAGTTGGATGACTACTGTCGCCATGTATGTCTGAAGCTGGAATGCTGTCCAAATCTCATTTCCACCACTCCGTTACTGGGCATGTGCCCTGACGGCTGCTACGACCTAACCAAGACAAAATACAGTAAGCTAACTCGCAATTTTTGTAGACAGACGTGCCTCCGCACTCGTTTACGAGAGATTGAGGGCATGATATGTGTGTGCGTGTGTATGTGTGCGAATGCATGCTCGCATGTGTGCCCATATTCCTGTGTAAGCATGACATTTGACACGGCCTGTGACAAAAAACAATCTAGAAGACACGAATCATTGCCATACCAGCTTCGAGGCTAATGTCAAATATAGCAACACCGTGAGTGCTTAAGCTTCAAAGATTGAATAACCTGTTCTAGTCGAAAATGATTGCTGAATTGCCGAGCTGGATTGGTCCAGCAGTTAAATTGCTCGCACCCGACCAAGGTCTGGCTGAGGTCGTGGGCTCGAGCCCCGAGGCATATGTGAAGCGCCTAAATAGAGATTAAGTTCTCTTGTGGTGCTATACAAATGAATTTTATTTATTTATTCATTTTATTTAAATTATGTGTCGGCGAATATATTGGATTGGCAATTGTCATATAAGTGAGCACACGATTGCATGGGATTGGAGACACGTCGATCTTCCTACGAATTATCTGTCGAAGTATTCCTACGTCCCTTCGTCACCAATAATGAAACTATGTCTTATATCTATTCGATGAGCGACCGCCGAGTTTGTGTCGAATAAACGTCATCATTTTGCCCTGTGATTTTTCATTGCTGTTTTTTCTACATGAAAATATTGCTGCTCTTGCCCCCTACCTACATAGAAATTTTGACCGTCTTGCCCTCCCCCTAGCTAGATGAAAATTCTAGTTTTGCCTTGGTACATACACAGCTATCGTATTGCGTGCAAAATGTGTGGCATCGGAATGCATCGAGCTGCTGCAGAAAGTGCCAAGCGAATATGAAAGTGATGAGGCTGGGCTGAAGAAGGAATGGCTTGTAGATCTGCACATCAGTCCTTGGCCACTAAAGCTTAGCCCGGGGATGAGGTGCTTGCTCGTCGCGACCCAGATCGTAAGTTCGAGTCCTACAGTATGCAATCTTTTATTTCGCACTGCAAGTGGCAGTGATAGCCGTTAATGCTCTTCTGCAGCTATATAAATGAGGCCGTTAATGAGGCCGTTGAATTGGCTAACCTTATAAGCATTTTTTAATTGTGCTGTATTTTGTTTTGAAGCTTTGCAGTGCAATGTTCTGCTGTGTTGGTGCATCCAAATGGGCGATGCTTTCTAGGGGGGAAGGTCCCAGATCCTGGTTTCTTGTGTCATGGCGCCAAGGGGCTGATTGCATTATGGGATCCCACGACACAGTGAATCAGTTCCCACAAACCGTTTCGCTACTTGACTGCTTAAGTGGTCTTGAGAGGTATGTGATGCAGGTGTACTGCTGTATTGTAGATCATCACTATGGCAAGAAGAAGCCAAAAAAAGTTGGCAGGCCTCCTGGTGGACTATCCAATCTGGAGAATGGTGCCAAGCGTGGCCGCAGGCGCCGACGACCCAAGCAGCAGCAGCGGGTAAGCAAGCTAAGCTGAAGAGAGAGGCAGATCGATAGACAGTGAGTAGGCAAGACCGTTGGGTTTATAGATAGATATATCACGCCACGACATCTGGCTTGTCCATATTTAAAAAGAAGCTGAAAACATCTATTTATGACAGCATTTAGTGGGTCCCTGTGATATGCCCTTTATGTGCTTATGCGTGCTGACACTGTGCATGCTGCTACTAACCAGACTTGCATGCTGACTCTGTGCATGTCACCCCTAACCACGTTGTTCTTGTTTATTGAGCATGCTACCACTAACCATTTGATCGTGCTTACTTTGCAGCAATTTTAAAGCACCCAGAAGGGGATTTCAGTTCTCTGAGGGCGCTTTATCAAATGTATTACTACTACTATTATTATTGATAGATAGGTCCTAAACTATCATGTCAACATATTACGAAGCTGCATCGTCATCGTCTTGTCAGCAGTTCGTGTAATGGTCGGTACTGGTTCATTGGTCTGCATGCACTGAGGTTGCCTGTCTGCCATCACGTGGTAGGTCGCGCTTCTACAGCGACACCTTCCTGGCAGCGACGGAGGGGGCGGTGACGCCATGGATCACTCGCACGGCTCGCCATCCTCGGCTCCTCTGGACGACCACGGTAGCCGTGTGTCCCCACTCAATGGAAGCGGCGATGCTGACTGCCGTCTTGCGCTGCCGTCTTCTGGTGACAGTCGTCAGGCTAGCAGCGGACTGCTGTCCAACGGCAACCAAGGATTGGTGGCAGTGCGGGCCACAGTTGCTTCTAGCGATGGTGCATCGAAGCAGCCCCCTCACCGGCTCGTGCTTCACGTGGTAAGTGAACTGCATCCGCCACCTTTGCCAGACTTCGAGCTTCTGTTCCTTGCCCTTTAACCTCATCGGTCCCAGTGCTTTGCGTAAGGGGCACTCACGATGGGGTGGGAGAGGCGGAGAGAGGGAGACCCGGGGAGAGTGAGAGATGGAAACGGAGCGAGAGAGAGAGAGAGAGAGAGAGAGAGAGTCTGGACGGGAGAGAGTGCTGGAGAGACTGCTACGCTTGCCGTGTGCGCTGATCAAGCATCATGCAATAATGGCTAGCAAAGAATGCTCCACTGAAAAGCAGCAGCTTGTGCGTAGTTGTGCTGCTGCATGCAAGCTTGCCATGCGTGTTGTTCCTCGTAAGTAAAGCGGCATCTGATTCGCTCAGTCCGCAGATGCCGCTTTACGATGGAGCTGTTTGTTGCTCTAGTTAGCTGCTTTGCTGCTTGCATCAAGCGCTCCATGCTCAAACTTGACTGTGTGCAAATGTGCATGCTTCTGTGCGCTCATCTGTGCACTGAAGCGCTTTTAAATTCAAAGTTACTGCCACACTTGGTACTACCACTGCATGCTAGCGCCTGCAGCAGCCACACTTGGTACTACCGCTGCACGTTTGCGCCTGCAGCTTGAATAGAAGTGATACCTGTAACTTCTAGGAGAGTACAACACATGCCTTATTTTCTCATACGCCACACTATCACGTCAAGGTGTCCAGCACTATTTGTTCACGTTGTTATAATTTTCAGATGCCTCTGGCTGGTGCTAGTAATGGTAGTACTGCCTACACGCCGGTGCCTCGTAAACGCGGCAGGCCTCCAAAGAACAGGCCAGAAGGAGCGGTGGCAGGCTACCTCTCGTCCTCTACACACAGCCTGCTCGAGCCAGCTCTCAAGTCGCCCCGACTGGCAGCCTCTGCACTGCAGCAGCAGGTGTCTGCTACTGCTGCTGGCTCAGCTAAGCAGTCGCACGGAGGCCGTCCTGCCTCGGCCAGCCCTCGCAGCGTTGCGGCCACTTCACCGCCACCGCCTCCTCCTGCTCAGCGGGGACCGGCGGTCGATCAAGTGCCGAGCGAGCTCAACGGCTCGGAGCTGTCGCCCAGCAGCAGAGGGCCGCCGGTAAGATGCTCTGCGCATCCCTCCCTCCCTTTTCTTTGCCGCCGCTTCCACCACCACCGCAGACGGCTTGTCGGGCGCGCACTGAGCACGCTCTGCTTCGCCGGACGAGAGAGGAGCAGCCGAGATACTCTGCACTCGCGTGACGTCACGCTGCATCCGTTTCCTGCAGCAGTACGTGCGGCCAGAGGAGAAGGTGCAGCTGGACAGCAACCCGCTGCACTGGACCAAGGAGCGAGTGCACGACTTTGTGCTCACCACGGACTGCGCGAGCCTGAGCAAGAAACTGCTCGACTCGGTACGACCGCCGCTGCTGCTTGCTGGCGAGCCACGTCTGCTGCCATCGTGCTCGGGCACTTCGATAGCGTGATCTGGTAGAGGCAGTCGCGCGAAGCTCGAGCGACTGCCTGTTTCTGTCACGCGCCGCCAACGCCGCGGTTCGTTGCAGGATTTTGACGGTCAGGCTTTTATGCTGCTCAGCCTGCCCGCTGCTCAGGAGTACTTGGAGTTGAAGCTGGGCCCGGCCATCAAGCTGTGTCACCACGTGGAGCGTCTCAAGCTGGCTTACTACGAGAACTATTGCTCGTCGTCGTCTCCGACAGCTGCTGCCGCCATCGCTGCAAGCGCAGCTACGTTCATGTCAGCTGGCTTTTTCGAGAGCTAACTCGTGGCTACTTAATTCTTCTCCCTTAGGCAATTGAAGTGTATGGCACTTGACACTGGCAGCCTGCGCCTGCCACCGAGGGCGGCGGCAGCGGCCCTGCCTGTGCAAGCTCATGTGACTGACGCCTTGGCCCGGCAGAGCGCTGGCCGGTAGGCAGGCGCTCTGTGCACCTGCCTACCGGCCAGCGCTCTGCACCGGCTTCCGTAGAGATCGGTGTTCGCCGAAGCACCCGTCTGCTCATCTGTCAAAGCGCCGGCTTCTCTCTGACCTCGCTGGCCGAGCTGATGCGGCCTCTGCATCAGCTCGGCCGATCAGCCGGCGCTTGCTGCTGCTGCTACCTCCTCAGGCTCCGCCCTGTCTTGCCCTCGTGCTGTTGCTGTGGGACAGCTGTTTTTGCGCAGTGTCGTTTCTGCCTGTGTGCGCAGCTGTTCCTAACGGCCGGCTACAGCAGTCGTGTCATTTTTCGACGGCGGTAAACAAGCACTTTACGCTGCTGTCTGTGGTGCGAGTGTCTTCACCTGACCCGAGACGTCCTCCTCTTCCTCTGCTGGTGGCACCAGGCTGCTGTTCTCGCTTGGTGGCATTTCAACGGAGGCTCGTCGGGCATCGTGGTAATGCCTGTGTCAGTCATTTTGAATATATTTTCGTATTTAATTCATACTTAGTATACTGCGTTGTATCAGTCTGTGCACCAATCTGTTAATTTTCGAATATTCGAGAAACCGGCGTTGCTTTCCGAACTAAGAACAGTCTATAGAGAGAGAGAGAGAGAGAGAGAGAGAGAGAGAGAGAGAGAGAGAGAGAGAGAGAGAGAGAGAGAAAAGAGAGAGAAAAGAGAGAGAACCACGTCTAAGTTGGTCCATGCATTTGCGACATCCCGTCTTCACTTCTGTAACTCACTGCTTGCTGGCCTACCGGCATGTGCAATCAGGAGCTTGCAGCTGGTGCAAAACTCTGCAGCCAGGCTTGTCTGTCGTGAGCTGCGCAGTTGCCACATCACACCACTTCTCGCCGACCTGCACTGGCTACCAGTCAAGCAAAGGATCGACTTCAAGGTTTTGTCGCTCACTTTTAGGTCACTTCATTCTTTGGCTCCAGCCTATGTCTCAGATCTACTCCCCCACCAGGCCAAGCATCGTACCACCTGCTTTTCGGAATCCAACAGTCTAGAAAATACCTCGTACAAACCTTAAATTCTTTGGAGACCGTGCATTTAGTTCGTATGCTCCAAAAGACTGGAACTCACTCCCAACTTGAGGCAGAACATCCCCTGACCTGACCACATTTAAAAAGAACTTGAAAACACACCTTTTTATGACAGCATTTAGTGGGTCCCTGTGATTCGTCCTTGATGTGCTTATGCATGCTGACACTGTGCATGCTGCCACTAACCACACTTGCATGCTGACCCTGTGCATGTCACTCCTAACCAAGTTATTCATGTTGTTTATCAAGCATGATACTATTCACCATTCAATCGCGTTTCCCTTTGCAGTAAATGTAAAGCGCCTATAAGGGGTTGAGTTCTCTGAGGGTACTTTATCAAGTGCACTATCATTATTATTATTATTATAAAAAACAGAGAGCTCTCACTTATCATCATGTGCTTTGCTTGCTTATGTCTATACTTAACAACCTTGTTTATTGCAATCCTCATTGCCTCAGACAGAGTAAAGAGGAACAGAAAATCTATGACTAGCTCTAAACTTGAGTATGCTTGACAGCCAAGTAAAGTTAGCGATTAGCTGATTTAGCAGCCTCATTTATGTAACAGCAGTAGATCCTTGACGGCCATCATCACCGCTTGCGGTGGGCAAGAAAGGATCGCCCGGCTGCTGCTTGGTGGTTGCTGTCAAGCAGCACGTCTCTTCTGACCTTCTGGTCTGTTTCGATCACCTGGTTCGATCGGAGCGGCATACGACGTACGAAATGCCCCGAGCCAGTGAGCGCTCAGAGTGCCGCTGAGTCTCGTGCACGTGCCTACGTAGCGCTGTGTTCACAATCCGGTGCACTGCCTGGAGGACGCTGCTCCCACCACCTAGATAAGGTGCCCACTCCGAGCTCGCTCACTCATTGGGGAAAGAGAGACTGAAGAGACAAAGACCGAGAGACGGGGAGAGAGAGAAAGAGACAGCCTGCTCACTTCGAGACCCAGATGTCTGAATGTGCAGGTTCATAGAGAGATCACGAGAGAATTAGAGATAATGTGCTCACTTCGAGAGCCGTCCGTGGGGAGGCTGGTCTCTGAAGCTGTCTGCTCACTTAGAGAGAGAGATAGGAGAGAGACGGCTTGCTGAGAGTGAGCCCATCTAACTCAAGTAGAGTACAAAATAAAAAATAAAGGAGGGCCTGCTCGCTCATTAGCACCCTGTCAACCCTGAGAAAGCCTCAAGAAACTAGGGAGCCTTCTCACCAAGTTGCGACTATTGGGTGTGCCGAGCCGAACACTGGTCGAGCGATTCCCTGCCCTGTGTGGTAGCCATGGTTATGCAGGCTGGCTTGACGACGAGTACGAATGCTTTCGTGTGCCCCCTTGTTTGCTCTTGTTTCCCAGTTTGCTTACTTCAGAGCCTTGTGGCCGACCGATAGTGCCCGTGGACTAACACTGCTCTCAGCCCTGGAAGTGTGACCAGCTACCATCAGTGCAGGTTTTCTAGTGCCCACAAAACAAAGAGTGAGTCTGAGCCTCTCAAAGAAAACAATGATTTGAGGCTCAGACGGAGCGAGCTAGCGTCGCTTGACTCTAAAATACCGAGACAACGGGGCAACGGCTTAGTGGTAACGCGGTCGTTACCACTAAGGAATGAAATAACGTCGCTCGACCACCGGATGAGCAATCCGTCCAGCTTGAATGCCGAAAAGGTTTCAAGGACGATCCTCTTCCGACAGAGCTACGGCCGAGGTCGACAGGCCAGCCAACATCGATCAGCCGCTTCTGCGAATAGCAGACCAGTTCTAAAGGCCGAATCACCACATCCGGTCCCAGAGCTTCCTGGCTCTCGCTTAAGCTTTTGCTCTCTCACCACACTGGTGTTCCTCTCTGGCTCACTGCTTCATGACAAAGGAGTTTTTCCGCTTCGAGCAGTCCTTGTTCCCGCTAAAATTGAGCCAAGGCTGGCGCTGCGCTTCAATTACGCCAGCGTTTGCTACGGCACTGCAATGTTGCATTATAAAATGTCTATTAAGAGATGTGGTTCTCATAGGGCGTCATATAAAGGTTTTATTGATGACTCCAACTACTTGTCTATGCGGCGTGAAGCATAGAGCTGCGCAAGCGTTTGTGGGGATGGTCTGTATGTACGTCGCAGGGTGCTGTGACAAGCGTTGAGGAGCAACACCATTCTCAGAGCCCTCCCCCATTCGGGAGCTACCTAGCAGCACAGACGCTACGGAGTCATACTCCTCGGGAGCAGGCGTTGAAGTACAAACGATTCCGAGTCTTTCCCAAAGGAAGCACGCGTAGGAGCCTTAAAATCCGAGGTTCTTAGCAGGTGAACATCTTTCAAATCACCTCGCATTTCCTGCTGCAGCCTCGGAATCGACTCACCCACACATGCAGCGGTGCAGCCCAACCCTCCCCCCCCCCCGCGTGCTGCGCGGGGTCACGTGTATTTTCTTCACAGCACTTGAGCATTTGCCAGAACTTTGCCGCATTTTGGAGCCCCCCTGCGCAGCTTATCGTGCAGGCTGTTCTTTTTCACACGCGCTGTGTTTCCGCACCAACTGGCGTTGCGGTTTTAGGTGCAAGCTTTACCCGAGGCCGCACCGCGGCTCCGCACGCTCGCCGTACGGAACTTCGAGGGCTATCGGTCGGCGCGGACCTACCCGCGCATCAGCTTGCTAAGGGCTCGGCGAAACCTATTCAGTCCCCTCGGACGCACCAAAATCACGACATACCTCGCGAAGTGGCATTTTCTCATTAGCCAAGCACAGATTCACTGTTTAGTTAGGGCAACAACAAGCTGCGGTGCTAGCAGCGCTCGAGGGCAGTCAAGTTCAAGGGTAGAAGTACAGGTGCTGGCATAAGGACGCGCTAATAGTCTATAAGGCGGCACAATCAAAACGATCATCCATAGCGTAGTCGTATTTAATCATTATTTTTAAAATAAAAACTTTTTTAACGCTAAATGCAGGATAGTAACAATCTAGATTTATTTCTGTAGCCGGAGAGGCTCTCTCGAGCTCTTTACGCTTTGCCGGCGTGAGATTTGAACCGCGTGCGTGCTAGAATGTCGGAGCCTGAGGTGAGCAATCCATTCCGTATCTGCCCCGACGTTGCGCACGTTCGGTATATCTGTAAGGTCTGCTACTTAAATGGAACTCTAGGCAGTCACCAAGCGTCGCGCGATTTCATTACCTTTGCTCTAACTAGCGTACATTCTGGCGGCGACGTACTGCTGCACTAGGCTCCCCCGAGGTACGAAGGGTCGCCCGAGCTCTGCTACCACCCCCGTATATTTCGCAGCTTCCCTCTATCCACTGGGAAAGTATTGAACTCGTGAATTTGGTGCAGAGCTCCCGTGTCATAGCCCTGCGTGACTTCCTGTTAGTAACTCTTTGCTACTGCTTCTCTTGCAGCGAGTTTTAAAGCTCGTGGAGATTTAGTTCTCCTGGTATCGTTATTATGATCATCATTGTAGTGCCGTGATGCGGATGGCAATGCCGACGGGGAAAATCCTGAAGAGGAACTTGACATCCAGTTCAAGCCCATCGTCAACCTGCAGCCGGTTGATGTTAAAACATTGGAAGAGGATGAAGATGAGATACTGGTGCTGTGAGTGCCGTGTCTTTTCGATGCCCACGAGACTGACGATTTCTTCTGTATACGCCCACGTGACTGCCACATGACTGTCGCTTTATGGTCCTATGCACTTGGCTGAGTAGCTCGATCTCAGGCAGCATAGGATTCCTCCATCACCGCCTCGCAGTAGCTGTGGTGCCCGGCCAGTTTGAAACGTGCGCTGCAATTCGTCGTGCTAACGAGCACCGGGCTGATGGGCCAAAGGTCGGTCGCCAAGTAGCAGACGTTTCTTTACTAGTGGCCACTCGGTGGCATAGCAGCTCGCAATCGCTTGTCACGAATTGCCAATGCATCATTGGCAAGTGTCAGAACAAGCAGTGCTGTCTGTGGGATTTCTATAAAATCGAAGGAAGGTCTCCCCCAGCCGTTGGATGTCAATGCATGCGCGGTGCCTAGCGCTTTTCAAGCGAGGCGAACACGCGCATTCCTCGGGGCTGTTTGCAGCCTCTAGAGTCATGGCGTTGTGGTAGCGTATGCCGCCAGCAGTGTCCGAAAAGGCGGTCCAAGTATACTACGGAAGTGACACCCAACTTGACCAGACTTTTACTGTGCATGAGTGCTCTGCGTGCAAGTGCACTGCGCTTGTAGAATGTATGACAGACGTGCTACCCAGGCTGAAGGTAGGGATTGCTCGGTCAGGGTGAAGACAGTGCAAGCCACCGCACGCTGGTCTCTTATCAACTTCGTTCGTGAAGTTTTTGAATTCGCATCATTTTCGATATGTGGAGTTTGCTATCAATTCACCAGATTAAGAAGCACTTGGGCTCAGTTAATATCCAACCAATATATGAATAGTTATCGTATAATCTATTCTCATCATGCTTCCTGAGAGCACTACTGCATGAGTTCTCGCTGAAGTTGCATACGGTGTGTCGTGCATGGCAGCCATCTTGGATGCCCCTCGGCAGCTGCTGTGCATCGTCACGTGGGTTGCAAACTGTCTGGTTGCTGCTGTAGGCGGGCCAAGCTGTTTCGCTTCGACACAGGTGGCACGGCATGCGGTGACGGCAGCGAGCTTCGGCGACGTAGCTGCGGCGGCAGCGGGGAGCATGACACGAGCAGCAGCAGCAGCTGCGACACCTCGCTGTCTGCCGCTGCTGGCGAGTGGAAGGAACGAGGCGTCGGCAGCGTCAAGCTGCTCAAGCACAGGCAGTCCGGTCACGTGCGGCTCGTCATGCGCCGAGACAAGACGCTGAAGCTGTGCGCCAACCACTACGGTGAGCCTGCGTCCGGTCACGTGCACCGTGCCGGTGCTGCTGCAGTTGCCGCCGCCACCACAGTCCGGCGGCGCAGTATGCGGCCCAGTCCGCCGGCGGCGGTGACTGGCCTCGGAGCAGTACGTGGTGCAGTACGCGGCCGGCCAGTCCTAGGCTTCGTCCAGCTCTACCCGGCAGCGGTGGTGCCTGAGTTTTTGCCCTCTATGTTTCTTGACTGTGCATGTCACCACTAACCACGTTATGCTTGTTGACATGCTGCTGGTGGGTCTTCGCCAAGGAAGTATGGTGCCTGCTCTTTACTACCTGGATCGTAGGTTCGAGTCCTGCAGTGGGCGATTCTTTATTGTCTACTGAAAACGTTGGCAATAGTCGTTAAGCTGCCGATATATAAATGCTGCTTTAATCAGTAAATTTTTAAAAATTTGTACTTATGTATTATTGCTATTGTTTGACTTGACCGGGTTTCACTGTCCACTTGCATTGTGGATTGCTGGGTTGATCTGGTCGTGGCAGAGCACGAGTAGCAATCAATACAGTGTTGCAGAGACAGAGTAAAGGGTGCTGGTTGGCAGGAGGGAGATCCAATTGCAAATGTGCTAGTTTCTTGTGATCGCATTTAGTGCTGCACGCGTCTGAACTAATGCTTCGTTTTGTGACGTGTCATTAAATAAATCTCTTACTGGCCGTTGCTGATTCACTATGCTCAGGGCATTCAGTGAATCATGTTCAGCATTGGTTGCCGCATGACCTGTCTTTGCTGCAGTGCGCCCAGCCATGGAGTTGAAGCCGAGCGTGGGCAGCGACCGATCTTGGGTGTGGAGCACTCTAGCAGACTTCGCCGAGGACATGCCACGACCGGAGCTGCTTGCCATCAGATTTGCAAATGCTGACAGTAAGTGTGTGACATCGAAGGCTGGCCCTAAGCATTGCTTCGCCTCCAGCCTAGGACGCACTGACTGCTCCTGCGTCTTATGCTGCTGGGCTCTCCCCTACACAGTGAGCTGACTCACTGTGCTACCCTATAGCTGCCTACACTTGTCCCAGGTGCGCGACACACATGGCAGCTTCCCCTTCTCTCTGCTCCTGCTGCCAGTTACCGTGATTTCGACCGCCGGTCAGCTAGTACGGGTGTCGTGCTAGCGGACCTGATTGATGAAACGTGCGAGCTTACCGGAATGCTGCTAAAAAGGATCATGCTCTTGTTACTGTGATCAGGGTGGATATGTGTGCACAATCTCCTTGTCACCTTTGTTGTGGCCTTTTTACTGTAGCTTTAGCACATCTGCTCATCGCTCAGGCATTAGGTTACAATTTTTCAATTGAACGTAGCTACAATGAGATTTTGCCGTAGCAGGGTAAATATGTTGTTGTCTTCAAACTGGTGATGATGCCTAGATTTATAAAGCGTATAGGGCAACTTGTTGACATGAAGTTTGTACAGGCTTTCCTCAGGACAAATAAGTGCTTTGATTAATTTTTTCAACAGTTTGATTTCACTAAGGCAATCGTGTTTTTAAGATAACTGCAGCTTACCTGCCCGCTACCCTAAATTATAAACCTCACTAATTTAATGAGAGTGGATGAACTAATGTATACCTTTGGTAGTTGCTGCTGCTTTGCTTAACCAGCCTGCTATGCAATTTGACAAATTATATATACCCAACACCACACATATTAGTGCTAATGATGGGATTATTTAATTCAATTGTAGAATTATACACGTGGATATGATTTATGTAAATTGTCTGGGAAATATGCGAATGCTGTGGGCCCGGTGTGTGTGCTTCAGTAGTCATGCCAGCATAGCCGTGACTTGTGCCTCTGCTGTAGATGCCTCGAAGTTCAAGGAGAAGTTTGATGAGGCCAGAGCGCAGACAGAGACCGTCGGTGCAGCTGTCTCACCCAAGAAGCCAGGTAAGCGGCTCACACTGACCTTGGCCGGCCATGCTCGCTCTCTGCTGTGGCACGGCAGCCATTGCGTTTCCGGAGCCTGCGTGACCACGAGGCAGCGCATGCTAGTAGTGCATCCGGGAATCTCTGGCATTCAACGCTGGACAGCTTCAACGGGGCATGGCCGTGGGGTTCAGTCGTTGTCTTGAGCTCGGAATCCTGCACTGTAAAATAAAAAATGTCGATCGCTCGAATGCAAGCCAAATAAAGGGATAACTTTTAAGCATTGTCGTAGGAGCTGAGAGAGGATCACAATTTGAAATCATGTAAGAGCTTGCCATTCTCCTGTCATCGCTTGGTTACATTTGCTACCGCTAGTTCAACGTAGCGAGTCGCGAAGTAGTTGTACTTTGACCGTGCTGCCAGCCCCCCCCCAGCCGTCGAGCTGCATCTTGGGAGAAATCCTACTTCCTGTGGGTGCCTGGCAATTTGCTCGGGACCGTTGCCCCTCAGTGAACCTCGGAGGACCTGACCGCACCTCACGCGAGTGCCAGCTCTGTCTGGCCTCGTGAGAGGCTGCAAACTTGCTGCTGCAGCCAAGCAAGCCTCGGAGTGCCCCCCCCCCCATGTCCTAGCTCTGCTCCAGTAACTCCCTTGGTGAGCGAGGGGGCGGGGCTTCGACTAGCCAGGGCATCGTGTCTGGCCACGTGTCTCACTCTGGGCTATGTAGTGTTTACTATCGAGGCATCTGGCTAAGTCAAGGCTAAGTTGCCTCTCTGTAGGTGTATCTATTTGCCCGATATCTAGGGGTGAGGGTTTCCTCCATTCACTATCGATTGTGACCCAACCACATCGAACCCTGGCCTGTAGCTCCATTTAACAGGAATGGCAGCATTTTGGCAGTGCCTGGGTGGGAGAGATGTGGAAGTGGCACAGCATAGGGCTTGATTCGTTTCTTGATATGGAATCATCAATTCCACATAATTTTCTTCGAGCTGTATTGTCTTGTTGTGCTATTATTGCAACTTATTACTATTAATATGATCATGAGGTTTCAGCAGTCGAGGAAATTTAAGTAGTATAGTATGGGAAAACCAGTTAAGGTCGGCTGTCTTAGCGAATGCAGAAGGCCTTATTTACCTAGTGATAGAAGAACCTTGACAGTGTTCACCCCTTCAGCGGCAGGTTTTATTGGTTAATGCAATATAGGTCATATTACTAAAAAGCCTCATTGATATAGCTGCAGTCGTTGCCTGATTGCAGGACACGTGTACCCTCGACCTGGGTCATGGTGTATGAGCACTACATTCCTATAATGCACGTGCCATGTGATGCAACAATAACTGGCAGGTAGCAGGTAACATTTTCATTAGAAAAGGTCAGTTTTTCAACAGCCTCATTAGTTGCAGCAAACGCTCCTACTTGCAGTTGGCAATATCGTATTCCCCGTTTCATTACTCAAACCCACGACCTATCTTGAAATGTACCTTACCTCTTGGCCAAGACCCAAAAGCACGTCTTTTGCAAGCTGTACCTATAGTTTTCCCATGCTATCTGTAGCCATCTTGTTATAAAGCTGTAGCCGACCATCGTTCTTTAGCCATTGCTTCTCAATGTTGAGTGGGATCAGTTTCCCAGAACTTAAAACTCGGTGTGACGTGTGATATGCCCTCAGTGATCTGAATCTCTTTCTAGGCACTGTACAGGTGCTGTATAGATAGAGGGCATTACCAAATGCTTGTTTGTAACATCCTCAAGCAGCAGGCGTAGTGTAATTAGTTACATGCATACGAAGAACGAATCATCTGCATACACCGTGCCGTAAATGCTTGGCTTTGCATTATTCAGGGCCTGCTGGAGACAGTAAAGATGACGCGGATGTAGCCAAGATAGACACCCAGGTGGCAGCATTGACCGTGAGTGGCTGAAGGCAACCAGCCAGTCTGCCTGTGCGAGGCGCTGCAGTGCGCACCTGCTGGTTGGCCGCCTGCTTAAGCCACTGGATCCGCGTCACGTGCTCTGGTCACGTGCTACGGCAGCTACTGGTGCTTCTCCCCGACGCTAGCAATTTGACCGCTAGCGATCTGGATATGAGCAACTGGCAGCATGTAATCGGGCATGCGGTTCACCATGGCTGCTCACTGCGTTTGGTTGTAGCTGTGAATGCAAGCGCGTTTGAATATGCTGCCATTGAATGCCGTATCCCGACGACCACTTGATGTCGCCGCTGCGCGGCCGCTGCTATCGTCTTTTCTAGCTGGCAGCGGTGGCAGCGCTGTGCATGAGAGCGCAACGACGCCTTGCACCTGGCTCGATCGCAGCAGCGATTCTGCACGAGCTTTCGGCAGGCTGCCGTTGCCGTGCGAGTTTCGAAGCGAATGCAGTTGTAACGATTGTGAAGAGGATTGCAAATCTCGATACAAAGCAGGGTGCAGCAGCCGGCACTCGGCGCTGCTGCCCTACGCTGCAGCTACTGCCACTTCTGTGCTGGATGGACGTCGTTGCAGGGCGCGGGTGGTGCCGAGCTCGCACTCTCCTTGCATTTCTCTGCTACGTGAACCAGAGCCCGGGTGCCTTGCAGTCGAGGCTGGTGCCTATGCACTGTGCGTCTTGCCTTGGAACCTTAAATCTGGTCTGACCGATATCCCGAGTGGATTTATTCGACACCCGTCCCAAATGTTCACATCTAGAAACCAGTAATTTGGTTGTTCTATCTGTTCGTCGGCTTCACTTAAAAGAAACCATAGCGATCGCAGGACCAAGGAACGATTTAAATCGGTTTAAAAACATCCGCCGGCTTGTCATTGCAGAACAGAAAAAGCTCAAACGTCAAGCACGAGTTTATGGTATACATATAGGTACTTACGTTTTCGGTTGTTGGAGAGTGGGTTGTTAAGAGCAATAAAGGATCGCCCACTGCAGGTCTCAGACCTAGGACCACGAAGAGCTAGCACCTTACCCCTGGACTAGTACCTGAGATTTATTGCCATGCACGGTATCATGCATGCAAGAGCAAACTAAATTGCTATTATAATAGCTATTTCGATCATTGCAAATAAATACAGAAGATTTAACAGGCAAGTTGACTATCAAAAGGTAAAGGGCAAAGCATTCCTATCATTTACAAGGTTAGCTTCATTCTATGTTTGCACGTGGCGTATATTCATTATTTATTTGATAAGCGGGTACCGTATTTTACGGTGTATACGCCCCTCCCCGATTTACGGGACCCCACATTTTTGGGGAAAAAATTGTATTAAATGATTGAATAAACTGAACAATATCAAGACCCGTAATAATCAGTAATGTCATTTTCACTATCTCACGCCTACTACAGCAGCAGCCACTAATGCTGACCTAGTATTGAGGGGAGCAGATTTTCGTGCCTACATCATCTATCGGGAAACCCGTGCATTGTCTGCAGTAGTAAATCGTCCCAAGGTCGAGTGGAAACTTGATTTGAAACTCGGGGTTGTTAAGCAAGGAGTTACTTTCTCCTCTGACCATTTGCTGCAAACACCCAGACTAGGGTTGAGTAGCGTTAAGAAGTAAAGAGCAACTCGGCAGGGGAGGATTGTAAGAGCTGCTGCACTCTTAACACCACGAAAAGATGAAGCCAATAATAGATGTCGTATGTCACGTTTGTGACAGTGAGCTCCACAGTTTAGGGGCTTACCACGATTCTCACGAAACCACGACTACTCTGTTGCTGCCGACTATGGCTCATCCTTGTCAGCAGTCCTGAGCTGCTGCTTCCATGCTACTCACTACCTCAACTGCTCTCCCGTCTCTGCTATGCTTCCCACTTTCATTTTGTTTCGTGAGATGAAGTTTGTTGGCTACCGAAAACCGCTCAGGCTGTGAGTTCGCTATACAAAACTCTTCTGCGTTACACCCACGTGGACTTCGTGGAGTTACAGGCGGAGATACATTATACATCGCATAGGAGCTGCAGAACAGCAGCTTCTGCTGCCGACTTTAAGCAACCTCTGGGATTTATTGACCAATCTTGCAGATATTCATCACCAGCTGCAGAGGCTTTATGATTTTTTCCGGTAGCTTAGCCGAAACTGAGCGATGCTAGTCTACCATGGACACAACCGCGGAGCTAGTGAGATTTTTAGCGAGCAGCCGCGATAGACAGCCCCCAACCGTTGACGTGGCTCGAACATGCAGGCTAGATGTCGAAGATGTCTTTGACTTGAAGCTTATACACTTTTGAGCAGTTGTCAAATAGGTGTTTGGTGATTGCTTGGCCACCAGTCACTAACTCGAGCTAATGGTAGCGAAGCCTGACTTTCGCTTATCTTATCCCAGCCCAAGGCTAAGTTGACATTCCTTCCAATGACATAGAGCGTTTCTGTCGCTCGCCGAGTGTACATATATGGGCGGCTGCCCACCTGATTAAGTTGAGATTACACGCTGTTTACCGGCCGCGTGTTTAGTATTGAGCGATTCAACGTGCCGTGTGTAGGATAGGTAGCATGAATTACGGGCACATGACGGCGGTTGCATCCCCCAATTAGAAGAGCCAAGCCAGCTCCATGCTGGGTGCATGAGTAGGAGCTCAATTTTCGTATACTACTTTAGTTTCTAGGGTGTGGCCAGCATCCAGGATCGAATATTTGCAAGGCCATCCAGTTCAACAGTCGCTGCAGCTATCCCGACGGTTAAACTGACTAATGCGCTGAGCATCGGCTGCATAGAAGGGTTGAGGGTTTAGGCCAATCGCAAGAGCCCAATAATCACTTTTTTTCCATAGGCTCAGTATCCATAGGAGAACTCGCCTCGTGGAACTAACTACACATGTGAATTATCTGATGGCTTAGCCGTGACCACCGTACGACACGGATTGAACACGATCGGGCGAGTACGATTCGAACCGCGCCAGTACTCCGTTTGCAGCACCGATTGTTCTCAATCGTTCAACCGTATAACATTATCAATACTATCAAAATCAGTAGATAGATCGAAGATTACAATGTCAGTGACATTACCTGCATTGTTGCTGCTTGTGATGCCGAGCAGTTTCCGCGGAGTGGTCCACAGCAAGCTTAGTCACAATCTTTTCCAGAATATCGGAAACAAAAGGTTGAAGGGAGATTGGCTGATAGTTTTCTAGGACCTCGGAGTCATATCCAGGATTATTTTAGTATTGGGCTTAGGAAAGCCGATTTAAACAACTTTGGAACAGCCCTTTTATTCTGCGAAGGATAAAAAACCTGAGCTATGGGTGGACGAAGTTAGTCCGCTGGCGAAGACCGGAGGAGATCCGATGTGTAGGCTCTTCTGGGACTAACTCTTTTAACTAGACATTAATAAAGTAACAGGTTCACATACGAAAGCATCTCTGGAGAGACCTCACAGGTTGAAACTCAATTCTGTCTTTAGTCGGAAGGCACGAATATGTGCAATTTTGTCAACTAAGATGGAAAACTGATCGGCCGAACGATCGATGTCCGGGTAGTGAGACCGCTCAGAGCTGTTGCGCAAATGTTTCACTATCTTATCGATTGTGCTTTAGCTCTGAATAGTAGAGCTTCAGTTTTCGAGCAAAAAAAGAAGCCTTGGCTTTTGCTAGCATTCGGGATTAGACACGGAGTAAGCTTTCGAAATCAGCTATTCTCCGTAAGGCCCAGTCACATACGTGACAATATCTCCAGGTCAAAGCGTCAGCACCGAATCAAATATATATATATATATTTGATTTGTTATAAATTTGTTATCAATTATTTGCATAGTGCCATAATAAAACTCAATCTCTATGCAGGCGCTTCACATACGCCGCTGGGCTCGAGACAATTGCCTTGGTCATCACATACATTCACCTTGACCTTGATTATCGAAGGCGAGCGCTTTAACCCCTTGACCAAACCAGAGGCTAATAGATAGATAAGGATAAAGCGTATTCAAGCAATTGAATTTTAGTAATAATAATGCTAATTTTATTTAGTCTTCATTGAATTTTAACGGGTCCTTGCGAATTAGTTTTTAGTTGGCTATCGGCTGAGCACTTATTGCTTGGCCACAGAGGGCTTCTCATCCGGTCTGATTCGCGTCGACCTATTGCTTGCCATGCTTCGGAGGCTACTAGTTGATACCCTTCGTCGTCGTTACGTATCGAACTGTCCTACTGAGAACTTGTGTAGAAGTTATTCGTCGCGGCCCATACGAGAGCGTATAGACGAGCTTGTGAAGTCGAAGAAGGTTGTTGTGTTCATGAAAGGCGTGCCTCAGCAGCCGCAGTGCGGTTTCAGCCGGGCTGTGTGCGTCGTACTTGATATGCATGGCGTCAAAGATTTTGATGCCCATAACGTTCTCGTTGACGAAGAGCTTAGGCAAGGTAATTATGAATTATAATCGTCTGCTCCGCCGAGCTGTGCTTAAGGGACCGTTCCGTTGTCTTCCTGCTTGCCAGAACCTGTTGTTTATGGTAGTTACGCAACGTGAATGGCTGACATCATAGCTGATGTAAGACTGGTAGCGGCGGGAGACTAATTTTAGCAACTCCTCGGGCATCCGGTCGATGTTCTTGAAGTGAGACGCACATTGGTTGCATGCAGCTTACTAGTCTATTCGCTGCAACCTCACACCTTGCTAGTAAGTTCCAGTCTGGCTTTAGAGCTAATCACTCCACAGAGTCAGCATTGCTTCGGGTATACAACGACCTACTTAGGAATGCAGACATGGGTAGAGTGTCTCTTCTTGTTTTGCTCGATCTTTCGGCAGCTTTTGATACCATCGATCACAAAGTTCTTCTAGAGCGCCTCTCATCTCGCCTGGGCATCACTGGCACTGCTCTGCATTGGTTCAGGTCCTATCTCAGTGGGAGACTCCAGAGTGTTGACGTGAATTGACAAAGAGCATCTGAAGTACCTCTAAAATATGGAGTACCTCAGGGCTCTGTGCTAGGTCCGGTCCTTTTCACCGTTTATACTCTCCCTCTCGCTGATGTGATTGCCAAGCACAATCTAGGCTTTCACTTTTATGCGGATGACACTCAGTTGTACCTTTGCTTTGATCCCTCCCAGCCTTCGAGCACCTCAAATTCTCTCAACTCACTTGCTGCATGCATTGATGACATCCGATCATGGATGGCAGCAAATTTTCTAAAACTAAACGATGATAAAACTAACTTACTAGTTATGGGCAAACCTAGTGTTATTCAGAAATTGGAAAGGCTGACTTTCAAAATTGGCTCTGCCAGCATATCTCCAGTTGCATCAGCTCGAAATCTAGGTGTCATATTCCAAAGCGACCTCTCGTTAGACGACCACATCAGCTCCACAGTCAAATCAGCCTATTTTCAGCTTCATAACATTGCTAAAATTAGGGCTTGTTTAGATAAGGATACCACGTCCAAGTTGGTCCATGCATTCGTGACATCTCGTCTCGACTTCTGCAACTCACTGCTTACTGGCCTACCAGCATGTGCGATCAGGCGATTGCAGCTGGTGCAAAACTCTGCAGCTAGGCTTGTCTGTCGTGAGCGTCGCAGTTGCCACATTACTCCACTTCTCGCCGACCTGCACTGGTTGCCAGTCAAGCAACGGATTGACTTCAAGGTTTTGTCGCTCACTTTTAGGTCTCTTCATTCTATGGCTCCAGCTTATCTTTCAGATATACTACCCCATCAGGCAAAGCATCGTACCACTCGCTTTTCGGAATCCAACAGTCTAGAAATACCTCGTACAAACCTTAAATCCTTTGGAGACCGTGCATTTAGCTCGTATGCTCCCACAGCCTGGAACTCCCTCCCGACCTGCATCAGAACATCCCCTGACCTGACCACATTTAAAAGAAACTTAAAAACATACCTATTTAGGACAGCATTTAGTGGGTCCCTGTGATTCGTCCTCGATGTGCTTATGCGTGCTGACACTGTTCATGCTGCCACTAACCACATTTGCATGCTGACCCAGTGCATGTAACCCCTAACCATGTTATTCATTTTGTTTGTTTTTCAAGCATGATTTTACTTACTATTCTATTGCGTATCACTTTGCAGCAAATGTAAAGCGCCTAGAAAGAGATTAAGTTCTCTGAGGGCGCTTTATCAAGTGCAATATTAATATTATTATTATTATAACCCAGATGGAAGCGTGATAAACAAGTGTGATCGCAGGTACGCAATATGAGGAATAGAGATTTAGCGCAGTCATCGTCCATGGCGGAATCTGCTGAACGGACTATGTTGTAGCATTTGGCAGGCTGTTTCGATCTTCCGCACGGCAACGAATGATGATACAACATTTATGCATGCGTGACCCACCCCTGAAAGTCGGGATTGGCCCATATTCAGTCGTCTCAGGCTAGCATCCGCTTGCTAGGGTCCTGTTCGGGCTGGCAAGACGCAAAATAAAGTGTAATGGGAGACCCAGAACTCGGAAAGCCGAATCGGGAACCTTTGGTTTCTTCCCAAATCCATTCATGTGTATTTAGTCGAGCAGTCTTGCTCCTCTTTTTTTCTTAGCTCGAAATAGCCAGCTTAATTTTCGATTGCTCGGACTCATGGGATGCTGATCAGAATTAGCAACTTGCTCAAGAGCGAGGCGTTGTAAGCGGAAGTACCAGTCAACCAACGGTTCTGGCTGAATGAAGCTACGAAATCATCGCTGATGATTTCGTAGCTTCCATTCGAGTTCTAACTTCTCAAGAGCCTCAATTCCATTGCAACGTTAAATGTTGAAAAAATACTGATGCAGATTGTTCCAACAATCAGGGATTGGTTTTGGGAACCTTTCAAAAGACCAACATAATAGAAATGAGGTCTGAAGTTGTGACGATTTTCACATAAAAGGACAACATTAAAATGATTTGAGCTAGCCCTGTCTAACCCTGAAGTAAACTAAAATAAACATATATGCAATTACAAATTTATCATTCTGTGCATCATATATAACTTACGTCCATACTAATTGCACATTATAAAATAATATAAAAGTAATGCACCTTGATGCACCGAGTTTTGTATTGGTAGCTTGTTGAGGTACCATGCTTGTGACTTTTGAACAGCTTCATTTACAGTGTAGCATCGAGTCTTGTAAATTAAAAACTTGGTGTGAGTATGCTTGTAAGTCACTGGCACAGTTCTTGTCCAATCCAGTGCAGCAAGCCTGGCGGTGGATTTAAGAATTGGCCTGAGTCATAGCACGAGTCGATTGCATGTGAACAAGCAGGGAGACGTATGCTGGCGTGCGTACTGCATTATGCAGTCCAATTTGGAGCTTTTGCACTCCCGATTTCTCGTGAATTTGTGGTGTATTCAAGTGGATTACGGTACTGGCCGATTTTTTTACTGCATATTTGCACGAGACAGTGTGAGCCCAATGGCATGAACTTGATGTGTGTTCATTATAACGACCTCGTACTACATTATTCATTTGAAATTCGAGCTTTGCTCCGCCAATTTCCGGGCAGTTTTCACAGGTTAATTGCGGTAATTAGTTGCACCACACACATAGTATTTGTTTTCAGAGGCATAGCTATTTCTTAACTTTTATCAGTAGTGATATGAGCCTCTAATAAAACCTCCACAGGGGGATGGCTGGACAGGATGACCTGACCCGATCCTTTAGGTTGCAGTGTAAATGGCATAGCTAGGTGAGAATATATATCGTGTACATCCACGACAGCAGCAGTCGAGCCTAGCACGGGCCTTGAATGACCAATGAGCTTGGTGCATTTTAGCTGCTAGTCCTAGCATGTTTTTCACTGCAGCGGCAGTCATTGCCTAGCATACGCTGTTGCTTGCAGGCATAAAGGATTACTCGAGCTGGCCCACGTTGCCACAAGTGTTCTTCAACGGGGAATTTGTTGGAGGCTGCGACATCGTTATGGAAATGCATAAAAATGGTGAACTTGTCGATCGCCTTCGAGAGCTGGGCATCAGTTCACGTCTGGCAGCTGCCGACGATGGCAGCAGTAAAACTTCTCAGCCGCCCTCCAAGCAGTAACTGAGCTGCCACACTTAACTCGATTTCTCTTCCTCTTTGGTGCTCAGTGCAGCGGCACCAGGAGGCAGCTGCCACCGAGCTGACGCAGACGCTGCTCGTGCGCCGCCTCAGCTGTTTCGTGACGCGATTCGTGCACCGTCGTCTCACTCTATGTGCGTGCACAGCTCGTGCCGAAGCAGCTTACCCCTGCTGGTGTGGCCGGTCCGGCCAGCTGCATGTTTATTGCATGACCACTCCTGCGGTGGTTGCAGCCAGGCTGAAAGAGCTATTATACCGCGTGTCGTGTTTACTCGAACTTAGTTTAATGCTACCGACACCCTAAAGCTCCTGCTCAAAGCAGGTGGTCAGCCGAGGCTAAACTGGTTATAGGGGTGGGCTGATGGCATGGCTGGTCGGTTGGGCAGTAGCGGCTCATGATCATGCTGTGAGCCCACTTGAGATGCATGCAAGGGAGCAAAGTGCATCCAAGGTGGCCATGAGTGGGGCATTCGGTCAGGCAGATACTTGCCCGAGACAACAGCAACTATTTCGAGCCAAATGTAGTGCTGTGGTAACACATATTGCAGGAGCTCTTGCATGTGTGAGGTCGCAAATTCGACCGCCAGCTCCCGTGACAGCTTAATAGCGACTTATTTTGTCACTGATGAAACAAATGGACAATCAGCACAAGCTTGCTTATTAATCTCATGCAGTGGTTGACAGCGATGACAATACCGGCAGCACGCACAGCTGTCAGCTGCCTCTATGTCGATGGCCAGGTTGGAGCAACCCTGCTGGATTGGAACACGTGCTGAGTGTTAAGCAGGGCAAGGCAAAGTAAAACTGACATTATTTTAATGAAGAGAAACAAAAAGAAGAAACCGACACGAGTCAGTCTTTATGCACACATAGGGGCTAATGAAAAGCTAGTAGAACCAATGCATCACCTCCAAGGACTAAGGCAAAAGCAGGCCGTCATGTCAGCAGACGACAAGTAGAGGCTGGTTGTTCGGCCCGAATGCAGCTGAACAGATGCTGTTCAACCGACTTGTTGAGCACCGCAGCAGGTTACAAGTCTTCTTTGGCCGATGTCTGAGCATGCTGACGCTGCCCTATTCCACAGCCCTATTCCACAGCACTCGCCCACACCAAAACAGACAGGAAGTCAACAGTCCAGACACGGCCAGTATCGTATGATATAGTATAATGCAGACCTGCACCACTCACGTGGCAGGAATATGCAGGTAGCAGCAAGTTATGAATCCTCAACGTCCACAGAAGATATTTGATCGGTTCAAATAAACAGCAAAGGTCTAGTGTCCTTTAAGTGCTGGTCACGAGGACATAAATCATGCTACAACAGATATTGCACATCACATCAGACATATCACGACAGACAAACACGACTGCATCAGAAGTAAGGGGTGGCACACTCACGCATGCACAAAACACCAATCGTGACAAACGATAGGAGTTGCCTGGTATACTTTAGCAGGCTAGACGAGTATGCAAGATTTTTAAATGTTGCATTGATGCCAAAGGTAAAGCTAGCGCTGATTCCAACTCCCAATGTAATGTGAGATTGTTGTGCCTAACCTATTTTTTCCTATTTCTAGGCACTTAACATGGGCTGTAAGTAAGCATGTCGAGTGGCAACATGCAGTGTCAGCACGAATGAGCGCACAAATGACGAATTCACACTGATCCTGCAAATGCATACCAACTAAAGGCACGGTCTCAAAAGGATTTGAGATTGGTTCGAGGCACAGCCAAAAGACAGTCAAAAGAGTGGCTGGTGCAATGCCTGGCCTGATTGGGAAGTAGTTCGAATACGTAAGCTGGAGCAAGGGAATGAAGGGACCTAAAAGTGAGTTAAATCCTTCAAGTCGATAAGCTGCTTGATGGGAGTCAGTGCAAGGTCATTAAGAAGTGGTATAATCGAGCAACTGCTGTTCACGACAGATAAGCCTGGCTGCATTGTTCTGTACCAACTGTAAGCCCCTAATTAGACAGGCCGGAAGACATCCAGGTAGTGAGTAACAGAAGTCGAGACAGGATGTCACAAATGCATGGACTACCCTGCTAAGCAGGCCCATATTTTTGCAATTTTATGTAGATGAAAGCTGGCAGATGACTGAGGAGCAGATGTGGTTATATAGTGAAAGATTAATTTGGAAGAGACCACTCAGATTTCCTGCCATATGTAACAACAGGAGATATTCTGACAGAACCAGTTTTTAAGGGATGGGTCTTCCCATTTCTGAGTCACACCAGGTTTGTCCATAACGAGTAAGTTGGTTTTATTGCCATTCATTTTGAAAAAAGTCTGTTGCCCTACAAGTGCAAATGTCAGCAATACGCGCAGCAGCAAGGCAGCTGAGTTTTGACATTCTGAAAGAAGGATGGGAGGAATCAAAGCATAGGGACAGCAACCATGAGACAATCGTGCAAGTGCATTCGAAAGGGCATGCAAAGCAACTGCAACCGACACGTGATATGCATGCATGCATGCATGCTAATACCTGTAAAGGTAGTAGAAGAATGACAGGACATAGAAAGCTAGCTTGATCCAGCCCTCACGCATTGCACGAGTCAAGTTGTCGGCGTTCATGATGCTGGTCGGATCGTACAAGCCAAATCCGCTCATCACCGGTCGATGCATGTACCTAGCAATCATAATGCACGTGGATAACAAAACAGAGCAGACTCGGTGCACAGGGAGGGGAGGAGTCTGCTGAAGCATAGCCATACTGTCTGTCACTGTCTCCCTGCAGCATTCACTGATGCCAGCCACTGCCACCTACCGGTGAATGTGATACGCTATAAGAGGTACGTTCAGAGCGAACGAGCCGAGCTGCCACGAGAACAGGAACAGAATATTGAAGAACAGGTGCACGGCATACTCGGGGATAACCAGCTACAAAAGAAAAGTGGGAAACGAGGCTATGCGATGTGAGGTCGTGCTAATACAGAGAGCATATGTGAGGAATGATGCCCCTAACTATGCACAAAAAGCAGTGCAAGGTTATTTCACCTCTGTTGGCCAAGAATTCACCAGACATGCAAAACACTTGAAACCTGCAGCAAGGCATAATTAAACAGCTGATGACAACTTGGAGCATCGACTTCTGCTCCAGGGGCTAAATTTCGCCAACAAGAAACGCCTCACTGCAATGCCACAGCTGAGGCATTGCAGCTGAGGCACTGCAGGCAAGTAGACTCGGCCACCTCTAGCCATAGGCTGACGCGTCTTCAGTGCCACCACAAGGCCAGGATAGTGCTCGCACAACAAAGCCCCCCCAGCTAGCTCTTGATGCCAATGTAACGACTATGTTGAGTCTTCATCAGTTCATGGTCGTATCACTGACATGAGAGATATGTCGGACAATGGAGGAGGCGGCGGAAAAGGCTACACAGTGCAGTACCGAAAAGGGGTCGTGCACCAGCTGCTTGCGCAACAATTCTTACCGGGTTCAGTGTGGCACATTGGTCAATTGGATTCTTGTAGTCCGTTTTCAGCTCATCGAAAGCGATGATCTGTCAAATCGTAGAGCTAGCGATAACAATAAAGTGGCAGGCGACAGACAGCATGCCACGGCCAAGTTATTTCCAAGATGACCAGCAGTAACAATCAATCTGCTGCCGCTGGTCTCGCTGGGAAGCTAATTATCATCACCCTTAGCAGTGACCTTTATAAAGAAATCAAGGCATGTGAAGTGATACAGCACACACCAATTAGCCCAGTCTTGACGAATGAGCACTAGCACGTTCACTGCAGTAGCAATTGGAGTGCAAGAGAAGGGTCCAGAAGGCTAATAATGAAAAAACTTGCCAAACAAATGGTATGTAGTATTGTTGGCAGCCTACATGGCAGCCTACGGGTCTCGGCAAAAGTTGAAACCAGCAGGCGACTGTGAGCCGAATGCAATCTAGATTTTACGTTTATATATGAGAAAATGAATGCAAATATAATAATCATGATGCTGCTACTCGAGCTTACATATTCGGTCAGTTAAGTGAATTTCTAATTATTAATCCTTGCTGTATCTAAAACACCGATATTAAAATTGAATGCTAGAGGTAGTTTGTTGCAAGCATGTGCCTTTCAGGCTTTCACTACTAAAGGTGACTCAAAGAGCCAAGAAGAGCTATAGCAGGAGATAAAGGATGCGATGTGGCTCCTCCGCGTGACCTCTTAAGAAGAGATTATCGATTCTACTGACGGTAAGCGATATTTTCAAACTGAAGGCGGCACTTACGGTTGCTCCTGCAGCAGCTGCTGCGTATGCTTTAAAGCGGGCAACTAGACAATTCGGACATACACTCGACTTCCAAACCTCTGTCAATATCACGAGGTTTCAAACGCTGGTGAAATGCAGCAGAACGGAACAAGCCCCACGCTGACATCGGCTACTCTCTGGTTCCAAGATTAAGTTCTTGAATAATAATAATAATAATAATGCACTTGATAAAGCGCCCTCAGAGAACTCGATCTCTTTCTAGGCGCTTTACATTTGAAGGGCCGCGGCTATGCAGACGCTAGCATAATCTTAGGGATACTCATATTCATATGTTTAATAATTATCCTTAGTCATCTCAGAATGGCTTCCTCTTCCTCAGACTAGTAGAAAAGCATCAGTTAAGTGCAGACAATCTTTGACGACGAATGTCGGCTCCACCCTCCCCCCCCTTTAGAGCCCGTCTAGATGCCAGCGACGAATAGTGGACTTTACACAAGGCAAATATTATGTCATTTACTAAAGTAAAAAGAATAGCATTCAAAAGAAATAATTAAAAAGCGCACACCAGAAAAGTCAGCTACATCTAAATGTCTAGCTCAGGCAGCAACGCGAGGCGCTTAGAAACGGTTGTCGGTTCCGCCCAAGGTAGCCACATCTTAGGTACAATGACTGAAATGCAAAAGAACAAAGCAGGAAAATCAATGAAACTAAGATTAGAAAAAACTTACGTGGTATATAGCGAAGAATATCAGAACGGCGGTTAGAATTAAAGCTATGATATAGCACAGGGCTGCGAAAGTGAACGCCATGACCGAGAAAGACCGGCGGCTAATCCACTGGCAGCAAGTTGGGCCCGCTGTAACGAAGGCCTTATTTTGAATGCATGGAATGGAATAAATATCTTAGATGCTATAAGTAAAACGCTTGTATTTAACTAAAATTATAGCACTGTTATAAAGGTGAGGTTGCTTTTGGTATGTAGTCACGTTCACGTGCCTGTTTACTAGTTGAAAGTGCTCGCGCCCGCACTGTGTAGTGTGAGCTGGTCGGTACTTGCAATCGAGCGCTGCTGCCCGCGGTCTCCGCTACCGCATGGTACGTATAGGTGCAAAATCGTGATCTGTTCTCATAGATTTAGTCTTATTTTGGCCTGTGTGCGCGCCTGCTCCTCTGCATCCGATGCGCACATTGGTCGCGCATATGGCCTCTCGGCCTGCGCCGAGAGCTGGCACTCGCGGCGCTGCGGCCGCAGCGGCCGAGCGCGCTGCGGACTAGCACGCTGCGACGTCCAGCGTAGCGGGCCCTTGCTGTGAACCTTAGCTGGGCGTGGCCCGGCTTCGACCGAATCGCCAAGCGCACAATCTAGGCTTTCGCGTCGATGCAGATGGCACACAGCTGCACCTGTGCTTTGATCTCTCCCAGCCTTTTAGCGCGTCAAACCCTATCCACTCCCTTGCCGTATGTATTGCTGACATATGTACTTTAATGGCAGAAAACTTTCTCAAATTGAATGACGATAAAATAAACTTACTAATCACGGGCAGACGTAGCGTGACTCAGAAATTGGCAAGTTTAACGCTCAAAATTGGCTCCGCCAGCATATTTCCGGTAGCGCCAGCATATTTCCTGTAGCGTCTGCACCGAGTCATGGTGGCCTGCTCCAAAGTGACCTGTCACTTGACGATCGCATGTGCTCCGCGGTCAAGTCAGCCTAGTTTCAGCTACATAGCGTCGCTAAAATTCGGGCCTGCTTAGACAGTGAGACCGGAGCCATATGTTGGTCCATGCATTCGCAACTTGCCGTTTTTGTCGACTTTTGTAGCTCACTGCTTGCTGGACCCGGCCTGTGCAATAACGCACAGTTGGTGCCAAACTCTGTACACATGCATTATCGCTATTATTACCGGAGCGTGCCCTAGCAGCAACGCCCAAAGAGCTCGGCGAATGCGAGGCTCTGACGTCGTTGCTGCCTGCGGCGCTCAGCGGCTCAGGCGCTCGCTCGCGGCTGCAAGAGGCCTCGTGCTCCATCGCTCAGCGAGTAGTAGCTGCCGCCGCTGCCTGCGCTCGGAGCTGGTCCGGATGGGCTAGCGGTCCCTGTCACAGCGGTGGCGGCCGTCCACGGTGGTGGCCGGTGGACGGCGGGTCGGTCGCTGTCAAGCTTTCGTCGCTGTGCGTTGTTGATCTGCTGTATCGAAGGGCGCCGATACGATGTGCACGGTGACGGTGGCGTGTCAAGCTGACAGCAGCCGGCACCGGTAGGCTGTCCGTCGTTCGTTCGGGCTGTTGTCACTCTCGTTGGCAGCTGCTGTCCAGCTGTAACCTGACCTGCGCTGCCGAAGCGAGGCTGGTCGAAGCAGGAGCTTGTTGATCCGTGCGATGCTGGACTTTTGCTGGAGAGCATCGTCGCGTTCGTGTCGCAGGAGGACAGGATCTACCGAACTCGCTCTCTAGGAGTCGCTGCGGCCGGCATTCCGGATCAGTATGCCGACGGGCGGGCGGCCCGCGTGTGGGAGCTGTACATGGGCAGCCGAGCAGAGCGGACGGCCGCGTACAAGGACTGGCTGCTGGCCACCATGGCCAAGTGGAACGTCAGCAGCCTGGCCGACGTGGCTTGTGGCACTGGGTGAGCGAGTAGCCGCTCGCTAACGCACGCGGCCGCAGTATCTGCTGCCGCTGCAGTCTTTGCTTCGCTGCAGGAGCCGTGGTCACGTGGTTCGTCGCTCAACTGTGGAGCCGCAGCCGCCATGGTGTGCCGAGCTCTAGCCGTCTGCTCGGCCACGTCACGTCACTTCTTGTACTGTATGGCACCTACCTGGTTTAACAGGGTGTTTGAAGGAGCTTGCTCGTCTTTGCCGGCCGAGTTCGTGAACTCGAGCCCAGCGGCATTTGGGGGAAGCCCCTGTGTAGGGCCGAGATCACGTTCTCTTAGGGTGCCGTACAAATGAAACATGTATATACAATATAAATATGTAAACTGTAAAATGTATATTTCATATAGCATGATGGGTTTTTATTTTGACCGAGGCACTTGTGTTGCCTTCAAGCTCTCCAAGTCCTGTTCCTGTAGCTGGAAGGGAAGGGAGGTGGTTGGAAAGGGGGTGGGGTCTGGCTGCACTCGGTCCTGCCTTGCTCCCATGTTCGCCTCATCGTGGTCAAGGTCGGAGGCAGTTTATCGCTCTCGTGTTTACTCGATGCCTCTTACACGACTCTGCTTGTCAGCCGGTCGTGCTGCTTGCTTAGGGCGAACGGTGGTAGCTCTGTCTTTTGCCTGAAATCCGAGTCTATTTATTTGGCTGCTACAGATGGCAGCTTTGTAGGCAATCCATAGGCATTTACTAAGCTGCTTCTTTTCCTAACCATGCCTCGTTTTGATTGGACCTGAGCTGCAACTGGAATCGTGTCCACTGGGTTATATGATTTCTCTTTTAGGCGCATATATCTTTCTAGAGCAGTTCAATAGCTTGAGCAGTAAGATGAAAAGGGTTTGTAGCTTGTTCACCATCATCCTCTTAATGATTGATAGGTACTCTTTTTACACAAAGGGCTTAATGCTCTGTCGTCGAAAGGATCTAGTCAGTAGCCATTTGATATCATGAATGTGATTGGCAGGTTTGTTGCTGGTTTACCCTAGATAAGCTGTTATCTGATGGCTGATCGGTCTAATGCGATAGCTTTGGTATGCATCATCAGATGGAAATAGCCATGTTATGTTATGTGAAATGCACTTGTACAATGGCACAAACTCAGGGTGGTGGAAATGAAAGCACCATGGGCTCTTCTCAAAATTTGCTCGGATTCTGCTTATCCACCTCCCTCACTTGCTTTACATTGCACTCTGTATGATACCTTATTGCTATTAGAACTGGTAGTGTGCCCATGTGATGCATAAGCCAACTCACATTTTGTCTCGTGTGCATTCATGAAAATGCACCTCCTTCGTCTGCAGTCATATATTTTTTGTAGGTATGCCCCATTAGTTGCCTCCTGCATATGCCTCTGCTATCTATTGCTGTCCGGATATCAGATGCTCTCCATCTATCCCGGTCGTCAGTTTCTGTCACCCCCCAAGTCCGGTTACCTATAGCAACAAGTAACCTTGAGAGAAGAGGAGTGAAGAAGTCGTGTTTACAGCTCGAGGAAATTTGATATGATCACCTGATCTACCACAGTTGTCAGTTGGGTTAAAAAGTTTAATTTTTTTGTTTTGACGATCTCCGAGTGCCATTATTGAAGCTTCTCAGACACCGATCCTCAACAATGCACGACCATTCCTTCAATTCTGTAAATAGTTCATCAGGCACAACACTCAGCTGTTACTATTGCCCATTGAACTAGGCCAATTTCTCAGCAATATTAATGGTTGATGATTATTACTGCTTTGTTTATAGCACATGGCTTATTCAGAATACTAGTTCATGGATTTGCAGGCATTTGATGCGTGGTTACTTTTTTCTCCTACCGAGACTTACTTTGCTTCTGAGTTTGCAGATCCACCATTTCCCTCTGTCACTCATTCCCTCACTCACCACTCCCTCCCGACTTGCGTCAGAACATCCCCTGACTTGACCACATTTAAAAAGAACTTAAAAATACACCTATTTAGGACAGCATTTAGTGGGTCCTTGTGATTCGTCCTTCATATGCTTATGCGTGCTGACACTGTGCATGCTGCCACTAACCACATTTGCATGCTTTACCGTGTGCATGTCACCCCTAACCACGTTGTTCATGTTGTTTATCAAGCATGATATTACTCATGATTCAATCGCGGTTCCCTTTGCAGCAAATGTAAAGCGCCTAGGAAGAGATTGAGTTCTCTGAGGGTGCTTTATCAAGTGCATTATTATTATTATTTCGCTTTGTGTACGAGAGAACATTAATTTCTTGCTGTAGGTGTTACAAACAGTCATTTAGATAACCCAACCGACCGCCTGCTTGCTGAATTTTGTGAGTGCTCTCGCTTGCATCAAAGATCACACTTTCGATCAAACATTGTCCCGCAATGGTGTGCTGGTACCTCACACTTATAATAAATTCTGCAAATGTCATGACACGTGGGTCTCATTTTCTCTTTATTATTTATCCACTTATATGTGAAGATATATCAGTGAATAGTGAATCGTTAAATCATTGACATTGATGCGGCCGGTGACATAATAGCTGGCTGGTCTTGCCGCCCATTTTGCCTGCCTCACTGGTGCACTGTATCTGCTGCAAGTGGTGCCAGCCGAGGCTCATGTTCAGCTTGCACCTCCTTAACTAGGCCTAGCCAGTCAGCTTCGTCGGCACGGCCTGCGTGATGTTCTGAAGACTTTTAGCTTGTCACGGTGACTATGAGCTTAAAAGGCACGAACAAATTAAGGACTTTATGCCATCGACTGGCATACACATTCTAGCTTAGGGTCTTTCCAGTACAGCTTTTGCTGAGGTCAATTCTAGCTTCTTTAAAAAGTATTGCTGTATTCAAGATGTGCGAATTGTGTAGAAAAGCCTGCTGTATGCACATATTGCCTGCTGCAGCCCGGTGAACCTGTCGTTTTTGCTACTGTGTGTGCTTTGGGTGGTCACACGTGTGTGATTCGGTGCATCTTAGTAAGCAAGGGTACTACTAACCGGTAGCCCTTAGTGTCTTAATGCTTGCTTTTGCTTGCTTGTCTAAGCATGATACTCGGTATGTATGTGACGGTATGTATGTACGTCTGTGACAAAGACGAAGTGGGTGTTGGGCTGGAAAGCTTTCTATAGCGCACTTACACACTAAGCTGCTTTTGGTGCCCATACAGTAGTCAACAGACTGTATCTTATGCATGAAAGAGAAAGTGAGAAAGTATTGCTGAGTCAGAAAGGCAGTCAAGTGAGTAAGTAGCATGCAAGTATCAGCCCAGGACGGTTAGAAGTAATGTGCTTCAGTCGGCAGCAGTAGAATAGATGTAATAATAATAATAATAAAAACAATAGTACACTTGATAAAGAGCCCTCAGAGAACTCAATCTCTTTCTAGGCGCTTTAGATTTGCTGCAAAGGAAATACGATCGAATGGTGGGTGGTATTTTTTTTTATTCTTGATAAACAACATGAATAACATGGTTAGGGGTGACATGCACAGGGTCAGCATGCAAGTGTTGTTAGTGGCAGCATGCACATTGTCTTTGCATAAGTATTGTGGAATTGAGTTCCACAGTCTAGGACCCGCAGAGCCAAAGCTCCTGTCGCCAACGGTCTTTAAGTGGAGGAATGGAACAGCCTAGTTGATTGTACATAGAGGACCTGAGGGCATGATTGAGAACGACGATCGGTCTGGCAGACGAGGCACTGACTTGGTTTAAATCGTACTTGTACGATCGTGTTCAATCAGGAGAGGTAGGGCTGAGACTGACAGTGGCTTTCGGCAGCTCAGCCTGCTAGTTGATGAGGGCTGGAATGCCGGCAGCCACTTTGGCTGTACATTGACTACATTTAGGTTGAGCAGCCTATGACAGCTGCAAGACTGGGCAATAGTTTGCTAGGACCTCTAGATCACAGACACGGCTTTTTAAGCTTTGGTCGTATGACGGCCGATTTGAAAGACTTGGGTGCAACCCCATGTGAGGGAATATGACTCTTGCAGCCTGCGAGCCTGGGCAGAGACCTTGCAAGCTCTCAGACTGCCTACGCAGCCGCAAGCTCACGACCAGTGGAAGGGAAGACGATGACTCGGCAATCCTGCCCAAATCCATGGCATCTGTGGAGACATCCATCTACCACAAACTGCCGCCAGCTGTCGGGCGGGTTCGGAACGAACGATGGCATAAGGGCTGCCGAAGGAGTACAACAGGGGAGGGGAGGGCTAGATCCCTCGACGCCGGCAGCCGTCTAGTGTGTGGGGACAGGTCTTGGCCTTGAAATAAAGGTTTTGGTGTTGGAGCCAGCAGACTTGTTGCTCGGTCGCGCTACTCAGCCCGACGACAGGTCGTGCAGAGGGCTGTCACACCCCATTCAACTAATGAAGCACTAAAGCCTATGTCGTAGCTGAGCTAAGTTTCCGATGTTAAAGACTGAAGATGGGATTGTAAGAGTTATTGAGTTGTTTGTACTAGGCTTTATCATGCTAATCACTATGTCTGTAAGCACCATGGAAATGCTCTTAAGTGAAGTGTGAGGTCGAAGTTAGCGACTATAAGCACTTGAAATTCTCGGTGGTGCCAGAAGGTACCAATATTGGCATGTTTTTCAGCAAAGAAGGCAAGCAACTAATCAGCTATGCAGCTGATATGGGGCGAGACCACTGAGCCTGATCAAGCAAATAATATTACGCTGACCCACAAGGCCCGCCACGGCTTGGCTCCTTCATACCTAGCTGAACTGCTGCATCAGTTTCAGCCTGTTTGCGCCCTCAGGTCCTGTGTGGACAATAAATTAGCTGTCTCCTTCCTCCGCCTAAAGACAGTTGGCGACAGAAGCTTTAGCTCTGCAGGTCCTAGACTGTGGAACTCGCTTCCACAATTCTTACGCAACGACATCTACTCTCCAACTGCCGACTATGGCACATCTTTTTCAGCGGTCCTGAACTGCTACTTCTATGCTACTCACTACCTCAACTTCTCTCCTAACTCTGCTATGCTTCCCACTTTCTCTTTGTTGCGTGAGACGAAGTCTGTTGGCTACCGAATGCGTACCGAAAGCTGCTTAGGCTGTGAGTGCGCTATACAAAACTCTCCTGCGTAACACCCACATGGTCTTTATGACTTTGTGGAGTTACTGATGGAGATACATTACATTACATTAGACGTCATTAGACGCCCTTGGTTTATGCTTCTCTTTCAGCAAGTTGTCCAGCTCCCAGGGAGAGATCTAGTTATCTTAGTTCCATGCAAACGATTTACTACAAATATTAACGTTATTGCACTTCAACTCTTCATTATTAATTAGTAGCTTTGACCAACTCTGTATTCTGCCTGTTCTTTCAGGGTGGATTCAATAATGCTGGTTGAAAATGGTTTCAAAGTGGTCAGCTGTGACGCTAGTGACAAGATGCTGAAGTACGCTCTCGAAGAGCGCTGGAGACGTCGAAAGGATCCACTGTTTGATGCTTGGAGTATGTCGGCGACAGATGCAGGCCCCAGCTAGTCATTAGGGTGCCGTGCCTTTGCTGTCAATGGCTGTCTTGTTACCTTTGATCTTCTCACCCTCAGCTGTACTGGTGTGCTTCATTTTCATTAACTTTAGATATAGACACTAGCATGTTCACATTAAGTGTCGGAGATCATTGTTTAGCTTTTCTATTCTTTCACTTTATAAGAATATACGAGACAGAAGCATTTGATCTGCAGGACCTAGACTGTGTAACTCACTACCGCATCACTTACAAAGCAACAGATTGTCTACGGCAAACTCTGACACGTTCTTTCCAGATAATGGCCCGGCTACTTTCATAAATTCAATGCCTTGACTTCTGTCCTGACTCAGCTATACTCAAACCTCTCTGCTGCACGACATGCTGTCAGTTGGCTAGTGTGTATGCGCCGAAATCCACTTATGCTTGGAGTATACTATCAAAAACTATCCAGCGTAAAACCCACTTTGTCTTATTGACTTTATAGAGTTACTGAACGATTTACATAAATAAATGTATACACATAATAATAATAATAATAATAATAATACATTTGTATAGAGTTCTCAGAGAACTTAATCTTTTTCTCGGCGTTTTACATATGCTGTACATTGTCACTCGGCATTGTACATATGCTGTACATTGTCAACTTGATCATGGTTAGTAGCAACAGTGATGATACTAAAAGCAATAATAATTGTAAGGCTGTTTGGTGGTTTGCTGAGCAGAATTAATTAATTTGATAATTTCATAATGATTTTGGTGTATCTGTGCAATGTTGTGGAGATTGCTGAACTGGCAGCTGGGTTTGTCTGTCGTGACCGGCACACCTGCCACATTATACGCCTACTCGCTGATCTCCACACTGGCTTCCGTCAGGCAACACATTGGCTTCAAGGTCCCGATGCTTGCTTTTAGGTCCCTTTGTGATTTTGCTTGAGCTCACACATGGTAGACTCGGTTGGGATGGCCTCTACCATCAAGTCACTAATGCTCTCTCTCTCAGATTGCAGGTTAATAGTAATAATAATAATAATAATGCACTTGATAAAGCACCCTCAGAGAACTTAATTTCTTTCTAGGCGCTTTACATTTGCTGCAAATGGAAATGCAAGTGAATGGTAAGTAAAATCATGCTTGAAAAAAAATGAATAATATGGTGGTTAGGGGTGACATGCAAAGGGTCAGCATGCAAATGTGGTTAGTGGCAGCATGCACAGTGTCAGCACGCATAAGCACATCAAGGACGGATCACAGGGACCCACTAAATGCTGTCCTAAATAGGTGTGTTTTTAGGTTCCTTTTAAATGTGGTCGGGTCGGGGGATGTTCTGACGCAGGTCGGGAGGGAGTTCCAGGCTTTGGGAGCATACGAACTAAATGCACGGTCTCCAAAGGATTTAAGGTTTGTACGAGGTATTTGTAGACTGTTGGATTCCGAAAAGCGGGTGGTACGATGCTTGGCCTGATGGGGTAATATATCTGAGAGATAGGTTGGAGCCCTAGAATGAAGGGACCTAAAAGTGAGCGACAAAACCTTGAAGTCAATCCGTTGCTTGACTGGTAGCCACTGCAGGTCGGCGAGAAGTGGTGTGATGTGGCAACTGCGATGCTCACGACAGACAAGCCTAGCTGCAGAGTTTTGCACCAGCTGCAATCGCCTGATCGCACATGCTGATAGGCCAGTAAGCAGTGAGTTGCAGAAGTGGAGACGGGATGTCACGAATGCATGGACCAACTTGGACGTGATATCTTTATCTAAACAATCCCGAATTTTAGCAATGTTATGGAGCTGAAAATAGGCGGATTTGACTGTGGAGCTGATATGGTCGTCAAACGAGAGGTCGCTTTGGAATATGACACCTAGATTTCGAGCTGATGCAACAGGAGATATGCTGGCAGAGCCAATTTTGAGAGTCAGCCTTTCCAATCTCTGAATCACACTGGGTTTGCCCATAACTAGGAAGTTAGTTTTATCATCGTTTAGTTTTAGAAAATAAAGGGTGTGTGGACCTCAAATCAATGTCGATTTTGATTCAGAGTCACAGCAAGTCTGTAATTCTCAACCGATCGCCATCACGACACCTCCCTCCTGGGGTGCTGAGAAATAATTGATATTAGTCATTGTTAAATGTGTTACCTTATCCCTCAATTGGTTTAGTAGCTCTACAGAAAGGTAACTTTTCTACGGTTTTTGTGCAAACCAATGTTGTAAATATACTGTAATAATAATAGTAATCATAATTCATTTGTATAGCACTCTCAGACAACTGAATCACTCTCTAGTTGTATAGCGCCCCAAGAGAACTTAATCTCTATTCAGGCGCTTTACATATGCCTTGGGGCTCGAGTCCACGACCTCAGCCAGACCTTGGCCGGGGCGAGCGCCTTAACCGCTGGGCCAATCCAGCTCTAGGCACGTAGGACACTTAGGCACAGATGCTGTATATAAAGCATTACCAAATGTTTGGTGGTAAGCATCCGCAAGTAACAAATGCCCTGCAACTGCTATAGAAGTAATGTAATTGTGGGGCCTAAGTGCATGCCTGGTAACATCACTGTAGACGATGGTGTGCCATGACGATTTTCAGGGAATGCTATTGATAATCCTTCTGTGGCACGGATTGCAGTCAGCTGCTGTTTTGGTGGTAGTAGAAAGTCAACCGTAGGTTGGCTTTCATTTGGCTGGCATCTCGACCAGTCGATAAGCTGATCTATTGATTGTTAGCCACAATTTAACATATAAAGCATATTTCCTGTTGTTTTTGTAGTAATCAAGGAAGCTAATTGGCTGTCACTGAAGCAGGACATGGAGAGCATCTCAGACAAGCCAGAGGCCGGATTCGATGCTGTCATCTGCATGGGCAATTCATTTGCTCATCTGCCCGACTTTGACGGTCGGTACTGTGCAGGCAGGCAGGGAGCTCCTTGAGCTTCGTGCTGCTTGTGCTGCCTGCTGCTCTCCAGCTGCTGCCAGTCGTACAACTTGAGTTCCTGCGCTAAGCATTAAGCATTATATACTCTCACGTCATCGTCGTTGTCCTCACTGGTATTCTGGTGTACTTGGGAAGTTGATGTGACGAAGTAGTTGCCCGGCATTTGTATCAGCTTCTGAGCTCAAAATTTGGGATTTACTCTCCAGGATACTGTAAAGTATTCAAATAACCAAACATAAACGGACCAATCACCGTCAAGCGTGATACAAGCAAAAATGGTAACATTTACTATCGGTTTGTGTTCAGCTCCACAGTCAAGTCTACCTACGTTCAACTACATGACATTACAAACATTTGGGCTTCCTGTGTAGGCCTCGATTTCTTTAAACCTAGTTCCAGTTACATGTAAAGCATCAAAACTTGAAACAATTGGTGTTTTTAGCATTTTTTCTGTGCAAAGTTGAGATATTATCCCTCTGAGCATGCATATTTTTGTCTTGCAATTCGTTTACCTGTAGGCTGACTGAGATAAAGGCCTTTTAGAAGGTAGTGCAGCTGTTTGGTGTTACAGGCGAGCAGCTCAACCACCGAGTGGCCTTTGAAAACTTCTTCTCAGTCCTGAGACCCGGCGGCATTCTGCTGATTGATCACAGGAACTATGACTACATTCTCAGTGCAGGCATGTGCCCTCAGGGCAAGAACATCTACTACCCAGTGAGTGATCACACGATCACATGCATAGTGTTAGGCTATTTCAGCCTGGCCGAAAAAGATGCACCCACTTAGCGAATGACTTTGATGCCTGCACCTTAATAATAATAACAATAATGCACTTGATAAAGCGGCCTCAGAGAACTTAATCTCTCTCTAGGACCTTGATGTAGCATCGTTCTTCATCTGTTTATAATTTAATCAGAAGTGAGAGCAGGCAAGGTCTTGGTGCTCTGAAATACTAGGGAAGCACTGTCAGGCAGAGCAGTATCGCCGGGATACTGCTCCAACAATAAGTACCGAATGCTGGGGACCAGTTGGCAGGTAATTTCCAAGAATCAACCCACATGTTTGTTCATTCCTATCAGCTTGGTAGGTGCTTGCCTCGAAACAAGGTCAGGGTGAATGGATTTGATGACTGAGGTCGTGAATTCGAAACCTGTGGTGTGTGTGTGTGTGAAGCACCTGAATAGAGATTAAGTTCTCATAAGGCTCTAAACAAATGAGTTATATCTTGATTATATTTGATATACCACATTAGGCACCGCGAATGGCCTAGAAAAGCCTACGACTGGCTCTTTGTGGCAACATCATCAAACTGGTCGATAGAAAATCTTGAACCTAGCCTTAAGAAGTCTCTCTGAAATATACCTGTGTCTGATCGGGGCTTACAAATCAGGATCGCCCGCTCATCACGAAACCTTGTCGTAGTGCTGAATCGCATCACGAAACCTTGCCGTGGTGCTGAGTCTCTTGTGCTGAGTGTGCTGTGTACGGTAGCTTGTTCACAGCATTTGTAGTTTCAGTGTCTACTCATGCACTGCAGTATTAATTTGCTTCAGCTCGTGGAGCACACTGCACAAGCAGACTCTCCTCCTAAGGCAGCTGCTAGATAACCATAGGGCTCCCAATGGCAGGAGTGAGCTTGCCACGAAATAGCCAATCAGAAGGTAGGCCACGCTCGTTTGGCCCACTGGTCAAGGTGCTTGCCCCTACCAAGGTCTGGCTGAGGTCGTGGGCTCGAGCCCCGTGGCATACGTGAAGCATCTGAATAGAGATTAAGTTCTCTTACGATGGTATACACATGAGTTTTATATTGGTGGTAATGCATAGGTAATACTACATAATAAAAATACATTTCTACCGTGCAAAGAAAAGTAAATATCATATAGTCCTACTAACCGACGGGCCTGGATGTCATCTTGTGTGCTTTAGCATGCTGACCGAATCGTGATACTTGTGAAAATTGCAGCTGTTTAGCAGGTCCATGATATAGGGAGGCTAGCTGGCCCGGTTTGTCAGATCAGATGTCATAGCATGAGAGCACGCTGGCATAGTCGCATGAAATTTGGTGGGTAAACTTGGCACTGGGTTCTCTGTAATTTTGAATCAGAACTGCAGTTTTTCGGAGGATTTTGTGGAAATTGTAGCTATCGTAGTTCGAATGTGTAATAAGGCTGGCTGGGCCGGGCCATTTGAGGCCATAGCACTAGAAAGCGCTAGCAAAATGGCATGAAATGTGGTGGGCCAACCCGCAACACTATTCTGTATAATTTGGAATGACCGAATGTAGGTGGATACATATGTGATGATTTTCTTCAGTAGATCGTTCACTTTTGTGATTGTTGTTCCAGAGCAGCCACATTAAAGATATCACGTGCTCAAATCTCTTTGTGAATGGCAAGCCATGGATGGTGACTCTTGATTACGTTATGGACATTAGCTCTGTTAATGAAAAAACCTTGAAAGAATTGCGAATTGATCCCGAAGAGAAAGGGTAAGTGTGGCACAGTGCATCGGATGGCTGTAATAGCTATAATGACTTAGGCTGTTGGTTTGGAGATTTGATCGAATTATAGATAATTCTAGTGGCTAAGCATTTCCTTTATATTGATGGTATTTTGAACCATGTAGACTGCTTCCGATATGAGAGTTGGCATTGTGCTGCTGTCACATAAGACACAAGGCCAGTTGACTGTATATTGGCAGGCTAGGTGTGGCTATGGACTTTGGGCATTTGTAAGGGTTGCATACTTGATGTTGCAGTGAATGGAAGTTCCGCCTCTCATACTACCCGCACCGACTGGATGCATTCAGCAAGCTTCTGGAGTCGGTGTTTGGTCAAACCGCACATCACGAACTCTATGGTGACTTCAAGCCTGTTGAACAGAATCCAACGCCGTGCTACTACATCCATGTCATCCAGAAGCCTTTCAACTGAGAGCCCTCATATGACTGTGGCTGTTTGTAGCAATATGTTTGAATCGCTTACTTGTTTATATATTTTGACCTGAATGGGCCTTAGTTGTGCAAGGAAGGTAAAGATTCTTAGCACAGCTGGTGTGAGGAATTTTTTGCTGTAATTGACATTTTTTGTTTCGAAATTATTCTTAGCCTACCGTTGCTGAAGTAGCCTAGGCCCGACTAGCAATGGCCCCTCGTCGATTACGGACTGCTGATGCATGGTTTATCATGTTTATTGTAATCATAAGGAAATATAAAGCACATTCGTACTAGATAATGTTCTTATAATTATTAATTCATAGTAATCGGTTTCTGCAATTATAATAATAATACATTTATTTTTATAGCATCCCCAGAGAACTGAATGTATATAAATGTATATATGCATACGTATTTTTCAACATAAGCAACATATGTAGGGAGGGGAGAGTCACCTGAGAGTTGCAAAGCCTTGCACCTACGTTGGCTACATGTGAATGTATTTATAAGCTGGAACACAGTTGGTGCAAGACTCTGAAGTCAGGCTTGTCTGTCTTGAGCGTCTCAGTTGCCACATTAAACCGCTTCTCAGGAGCTATCAGAACTTGCTTCCCAGTCAGCCTGCACATTGTACCATTCTCTGTTCTGAAAATTGTGTAGTCATGCCACGATCAAACCTTAACTGCTTTGTGTACCGTTCCTGCAGTTCGTATGCTTCCGAAGCCCGGAAATCACTAGCAACTGACTTTACATCCCGTGACCCGACGGCATTGAAAAAAGGAGCTAAAAAGCGCACCATTGCGTCGTGGCATGTGCTGGTTTTTTTCCAGCTGTCCTGCATGTGCTAATGTGTGCTGACACTATTTCTCTGGGAGTACTATGCAAGTGCAATCTTATTAGTATTAATGGCAAGCTTATGCGTATGTGACCTAACTGATAGGCACTTGGCTCGCATATACATAGCGAGCAGGCTCGTTGGTGGTCGTACCGATAAGTCATTTTGGAGAAATAAGAAGAGAGGACAGTTCTCTGTTTGGCTGACGTACAGGGAGAAAGTGCTCAGCAGGAGATGCTGCAGGTCACGTGACCAGCCTATAGTGGCAGACCGGCGTTGTGGCTGCCGGGTGCAACGAATCACTGAAATCCACTCTGAGCGAAATCGACGAGAATTCGGCGGTGCGAAGTTCGTGCTTCGAGTGACCGTTGCAGTACGCTGTCGTTATAATGAACCCACCAAATTGCATGCCATTTGGCTTACATGTTAGTATACAAGTGGACTGCAAAGTCGCTTGCCTGTACCGAAATCCCCATCTTGAATATACCCCAAATCCATAGGAAATCGGCTGCACGACGCTTGCACTTTTGATGGGATCAGCTGCAACCGACTGCCCACTCGTAACTAAGTATTGAATAAAACGTGCGCGAGCAACGGCGGCGTGAGATTCTGTGAGCACACGCGGTGTTGCGGTCTTTCGGTCTTTCGTGCCTGAGCTGTAGGTATTCATTTGGTTTGTTTTTCAAGCATGATTTTACTTACCATTCAGTTGCATTTCACTTTACAGCAAATGTAAAGCGCCTAGAGAGAGATTAAGTTCTCTGAGGGCGCTTTATCAATTGAATAATAATAATAATTATTATTATTAGGTCACGGCGCGACTATGACGTCATGGAGCTATGAGTAAAACTATGACGTCAGGACGCGATTGTGCAGCCTGGCCTGCTTACAATTGTGCTCTTGGGAGGGGACCGGGTAGTCGTCGTCCGGTCCGTCGGAACGTTCGAACTCGCCGTCATACGGTGCAGCTGTTGGCCGTGTTGGTTTGAGGTCACACTTGCTGTTTTTGACCTTGCATTCTCCGAAGACATGCGAATCAAAGTATATAAGCTATTTCTCGGCCTAACACGATCGTGAATGTCAAGCTGACGGAGGCTATCTCTCAATTAGATGGCAGCAGTGACATGGTGGAATGCTTTCATATATTTAAGGTTGCTGCAAAGTTGCAGCTTTCAGAGACACTATATCTTTATTTATAAATTTTATAAATGAATAGCTTCATAGGTTTAAGCTAGCAAGTTCGTGTCCTAAGTTTTGACCAGCTTGTGTTATATTAGCAACATACTATATCTGCTTAGCGCCAGCCGCAGGGTCGCACTCACTGACTCAAAGTACAGAGTCCAGCTGGCTCATTCAAACCGAAAACACCTTGTCAGGGCGGCAGCGCCTCTTGCTGACGTACAGCAATACTCTACCAATACTAGCAACCTAGTCATCAGACAACTTTGGAATGATTGATTTAGAAGCAGGCAAAGGTGCTCAGCTGGATCAACAGAAGGCCCCACTATGAGAGAGAGGAAGGGCAAATCTAGCCACCGCCGATGCCTGGGGAAGCTTACCTGGCTAAGCAGCTGCAAATGCAGCGCCGGCCTGCACCAGAAAAGTGACACGGCAGCAGCAGCGGCCTGCCTGTAGTGCGGCAGCATGGTATCAGCTGCCGTCTGAGCCAAGCAGTGAAATGTAAGGCTTTTCTCCTGCTGCCGACTATGGCTCATCCTTTTCAGCGGTCCTGAGCTGCTACTTCTATGCTACTCACTACCTCAGCTGCTCTCCTGACTCTGCTATGCTTCCCACTTTCTCTTTGTTTCGTGAGACGAAGCCTGTTGGCTACCGAATGCGTACCGAAAGCCGCTTAGGCTGTGAGTTCGCTATACAAAACTCTCCTGCGTAACACCCACATGGTCTTTATGACTTTGTGGAGTTACAGGCGGAGATACATTACATTAAATTACATTACATTTTGCAGCTGAGCCTCCGATGTCGGCCTAATTAGCCAATCGGACACGGGAACTGGGCTGGAACATTCAAATCCTTCCGAAATTCTTCCATTGACTTCACCTCCGACCCTACAGCATCTCCGTTTGCTGTTAGACCGTAGGGCGTACGAAATTAATTGGGTGCGATCAGCTAAATAATCTTTTAACTAATCTCAATCCTAATCTTTTAACTCTTATCATTTGGATCTACTGGGTCATAAATAATTACAGCGAAATTCCAAGCAATAATTAAATTTCATTGAGTAGTATTTCCAGCTTTGTTAATAAAATTGTTATTCATGTAATATCTCTACTAATTAAATCGAGAAAGTCCGCCCATCCTTCCCTTTGGAATGTGGCAAGATGGCAACCAGTACTTCCGGGAGTGACGAGTAATAGACGTGTAATTCTTCTATGACAAAGTGAAAGCGATTCCACGGGCGCTGAGCTCTAGAAACAGTGGGAACATCGTAACAAGCGATGGATAGGGCGGATTTAATAAGGTCAAGTCTCCATATGAACGGCATCTGAAGCATTTACAGGGTTTGCTTGATCAATTATTATTCTATGGTTATTCATGTCTAAAACCCCATCTTCAGTAGTTTCTCTTGATACTTTTAACTATCGATGTACTATCTGTTATTAATTATAACACACTGGATATCGTACCAAAGTTGTTCATCACCGATGGTCTTAATGCTGATAGAGGTGTAGTAAAACCAGCAGGATTGCCTTTAGAATCAAATGCTAATATGTTATGTTAAGTAACTCCGCCTGTAACTCCACAAAGTCATAAAGACCATGTGGGTGTTACGCAGGAGAGTTTTGTATGGCGCACTCACCGCCTAAGCGGCTTTCGGTACGCATTCGGTCGCCAGCAGACTTCACCTCACGCAACAAAGAGAAAGTGGGAAGCATAGCAGAGTCAGGAGAGCAGTTGAGGTAGTGAGTAGCATAGAAGTAGCAGGTCAGCTGACCGCTGACAAGGATGAGCCATAGTCTGCGGTGGCGGCAGGAGAAGTGGAAGCGAGTTCCACAGTCTAGGACCTGCAGAGCTAAAGCTGCTGTCGCTAACACAAAGCAAGCATTGGAGCGCCGGGATGGTGGCACAAGGTCTTGGGGGGTGGCAGAGCCCCACTGTAGAGAGGGGGTCTGAGTGCGTCCCCCCTAAGCACCGGTGGATGTGGCCCAGCCCGGCCAAGCGCCTAGAGGCCAGTCGCCGATCAAGCTTGGCCGCTGGCCGCCCGACCGGGTGTCAAACTCGGCTCCCGCCTCCCAGGCCAGGGGTGGCAGCTGCCAACCCTGCCACCCCCACTAGTAAGTAAGCTACCTAAAAGTGAGTTCAAAAGCGACCTAGAAGTTTCAGCATATGCTATTTTTCGTATGCATTAAAAACGAGTTATTTTAAAATACTCGTGTGTGTACATTAAACCTTCACCATGATAACACAAGATTTTTATAAATTATTCACCAATCTTCTTGTAGTTCCACCCACCATCAATTTTGGTCTTCGCTGGACACCGTTTGTGCAACTGCATTCTGCAGCATCCTAAATTTTGTGGCCTGCCGCCGTCCACCTTATGAGAGGATTTTTCACATTCGCTTGTTGCTGAATGGTATTTTCTAATGTTAACAGCTGCTTGGAATTACTTTTTGATAAGCATTAATGTAAAGTGGTTAGAACAGAATAATTTATGAGAGTATGCTATATCAAACGTGTTATTGATGTTATTATATTCATTGGAGGCTACGCTTTTGGTGCTGGGGGCAAAGTGCCTATAGCGGAACGCTGCATTAGCTGTATTACTTTTGAATCTCAAAGCTGTTTATCGTAAGCTCTTGGTTACCACCGATTTCAATCTCTAGCACTAACAACCACCGTCGTCAATCTTCGAACCGAATGAGCAATGTGATTGCTGCTATGCACCCACTTTCCATGAGAGAGAAATCTTTACATAGTGTATCCTTATGAGATTGAGTCGCCAAAGTCAAAGCTACAAGTTAAATTTGGCGTTTCTTTTGCCCTTTCCTAAATCTATTGAGCTAAGCTTACCGACTAGAAGCTGTGGATTAGTTATTTCTTGACCCGTTTCGGGTGGACGAAAGTCTTCGTAATTTTCACTATTCAACGGGCAGGAACAACAGTCTGACCTCTCGCACGAAGTAGAAGCCTCGCGAAATCTTATGCTACCTCCTTTGGCTGGCCTTAGCCATATGCTTAGGCGGCACGAGACGAGTACTATCGAACGAACAAAAAATCAAAATGATAAAGTAAGGTCGACAATGAGGCTTCTGATTTTAGTGGCTACATACTGCACGTCCAAATGCGATGCGCCGCCAGCTCTTCTATCGCTGGCACTGCGAGATCGATTAGAGGCTCACCTCCGCTTCCCACGGCCGTGGCCGACAGAATAGACTCTGCGACGAGCTTGTCAGTCCATTCACGTAATCGATCGCGACCGCATATCGGCAGCGGCGAACTCTAGATCACGGCCTTCGGCAGTCGAGCGTTATTCCCCGTATAGAGAATCTGAAGCTTATCTAAAGTTGCTGAGTTTCTGACCAGTTTTAGACCGTGCACTCGGTCGTTGCCCAGTAAATAATAAACCGTTAGAACGCGTCACAGGACGATGACGAGTTTCGCCAGTGCAAGGGCTCAAGCTGCTTGCATACCCTAATATAGATATAATGTAATTCATCTCTATAGTGCTCCAAGAGAATTTAATCTCAATTCAGGGGCTTCAAATTTAAGTCAGAGCTCGAGCCAATGACCTCAGCCAGACCTATGTCGGGACAAGCACCTTAACCACTGGACCAATCCAGTTCGGCAACAGAGCGTCATTTAGGGATTTGGGAACGACTCAAATTGGTATCGTCGGCTTAGTGCTCTGCTCTCGGGTAGCGCATTTTCCACACCCGATACTCGCACTCGTTGATGGAAAAGCTGTCACAAGGAACCCTCGAGACATTTCCGGCGAATCAGCAGTGTGACCGGGACACTGCCCCAGCCTCAGAGCAGAGGTCGTTCACAGCAACTCACCACAGCTCCCAGCAACTTGCAGCAACCCATTGGCTGCCGATCACTACACGGTCTTGACCTTTTAACTGTGGGGCTATCTCGGTTGTATGGCGATGCCATGGCGGTCTTGATTCAAGCTTGCAGGGCGTCACACCTGTTTCCCTTTATTTCGCACGCAGCGAGCCAAGCGATGCCGACAGCTCTAGTCTCAGACTTGTGAAACTCATCACACCTTCACCTTGATCTGTGGTTTATCGCGTAGCGCGAAAGCAAGTACTTACTGTAGCGAGCTCTTTAAGCCAGGGCAAAGGTGAGTAACTTCAGCCCTAACGACTTGCGTCTACGACAATTAGATTATGCTACGTATCTCTCTGAATAAGCCTGGGTGCAGAGATTAGAACGAGGTTGCTGTCTTCTCTGGGTGATATGCTAGGGTTTAGGGTTTAGGGTTTAGGGTTTAAGGTTTAGGGTTTAGGGTTTAGAGTTTAGGGTTTAGGGTTTAGTACTGCTTTAGTGCGGATTACTTGCTAAATTAAGTGCACTTAAAGAGTGGCTCGCTCGAATTTAGCACTAGTGCTGCTATTTACGAGGCCAGGCCAATGCGACTTGCCTAATAGGTAACTGCTCGGCATGGCTTGAGCGCTGCACCTGCATTTGGAGGAGGACTTTTCATACGTAATTAAACTTAGGTCGCATGCTGTTTTGGGCATTCCATTAGCTTAGTGTGCTGAAGAAGCCATACAGAAACATTATTCACTTCGTAACTTTATTTCTCAAAGCCGCGATGAAACCATAGCCCTCAAGCAGGGCACCACTTAAGCTGGCTTAAACCCTGAGAATGATTGTTAGGTGGCAGCGATGATCCCATCTCCCCCACATCGCTGACTCGATAGGACACCCGAACCAGCAGAGTACGGCTCGGGACGAGCTCCTCCTGATTGCATCCCGCCATTGGTACCCGTGGCGCCTCGGCTACGACTTACGATCCAGTTCATGGTTTCAGGTAACCCTGCTCCTGAAATGTTAGGCAACGCTCGAGAACATTCCATAAAATCCAGCTTACCATCGCTTTTAACCAGAGACTAATTAGGTAAGCTATCCTCTTTCCGTTCTAACATCATATAATAAACTAATAGAGAATTTGTTCTTTTAATTGCATTAAATTCATCTTATTTTTATAAAGCGAGTGGTAATGGAAAGGCAATAACAAAAAAAACTACTTGTCTTCAGAAAGCGATAGGGATTCACCTGGCTTCCAACTTGGAAGCTCTTGACGGAGCGGCTGCTGTATATGTATATATATATACTCTCTCTCTCCCTCTCTCTCTTTTTATCTCTCTCTCTCTCTATATATATATACATATATATATTTATATATTCATATATTCATATTTATACGGGCCTTGAACACGATCGTAGAGGAAGATTTACAGAGGATGTTTAAGATACCATCAAATTTCGCCTGCATTTACCTTATAATTGTCGCTATAAATCGCTATCTTATAGCAGTCTTTTAAGATTCAGCAGTCTCTAAATAACTATCTGCAAATATTCAGATGAAGCAGAAGCTATAAAAAAACAGCTCACCAGACACATTCCGGAAGGATCAGTGATTTTTGTGCCTCACCAGCATTCGGCCAAAAAAGGTCAACTTCTAGAAATATTCCTCGGTCTTAATGCCCTTTCAATAAACCTTTGAAACCTGGCACTTTGGTTTCCCCAATATGGGAAATAAAATGCTAAACAATAAGTTGTTTGCATTATCCGGTTCATTTTCAGGCAACTGGAGCCATTTCTTTTAGAGCTGAATGCTATTTTATAACACTGGCTGGATACTTACAACTAAGATTGGCAAAATCTCTTATCGCAAAATCAGTCTCAGCGACTCTCTTGTCGATGTTGTCAATATTCCTGAACAGAATGTAAGGGCAGCAACCTGTACGATGCTAAAATCTAGATGATGATGAAAGAAATCAATCTGACTGAGTAACAATTACAATATTAAAACGGCATTTTCCGAAGTTCCGTGAGTCTAACAGTGAGTTCTAAACTGCCTTTACATTATTATTAAGCCAAATACAAGTACTACAGGTAAAATACGGTTCGAAATAATCTCAGTATAGACTATTTAGGACAATATAATAACTGCAATTAATTTTTTTTCTATTGCTATATTTTTGCAAGAGTGTGATGCATGGCTGCGTAAGAAGATTTTAAGTTAAAGACAGACTATAGTTGATCCAACTGCGAACGTAAGCGAGCAGCCTCAGTCTTCAGCTCATGCGTGGTATAATTACTGTAGTGTGGGTGTCGTTGTCATAGAAATGCCCCTCGCGATTCGACTGCTTGAAAGTACTTTTGGCGTTTTCGCCCACCAAACTCTTGGCTTTATTGCCGCCTTAGACGAAAAATAAATCAACAGTCCTTTCGTGGTTGAGGACACGAATTTCACTGTAAACGTCTTTGGGGGCTAGTAAGTAGCTGGGCGGTTCGTCCCCTTTTCAAGCACAGAAATTGGGGAAACTGTGCAGGAACTTTGGGTCATGAAGATGACCATGATATCCAGTTATTTTATAAGTCACATTATACAAACGTTCTTGCGACCAGCCCCTAATATTTAAATACAATTTTCTCTAAAATATCAGACGCAGAAAGCGTTCTGTGAATAAAGTGAACGCCACGCTTCGCTGACATCTTCGCCCAACCTTGCGGTGGAGCATGCGGCCAACTAGCTTCTGTTGATGAGGGAGCACGTTAGAAAATCTTTGGTTGATCATCATGCATACCACGCTGCGCTGACATCTTCGCCCAACCTTGCGGTGGAGCATGCGGCCAACTAGCTTCTGTTGATGAGGGAGCACGTTAGAAAATCTTTGGTTGATCATCATGCATACCACGCTGCGCTGACATCTTCGCCCAACCTTGCGGTGGAGCATGCGGCCAACTAGCTTCTGTTGATGAGGGAGCACGTTAGAAAATCTTTGGTTGATCATCATGCATATCACGCTGCGCTGACATCTTCGCCCAACCTTGCGGTGGAGCATGCGGCCAACTAGCTTCTGTTGATGAGGGAGCACGTTAGAAAATCTTTGGTTGATCATCATGCATGTTCAAGCTCGAAATCTCATTGTCGAACTCAGTAAAATGCATTTCTGCTAAGTGAATCAGCTAATGTACCTCTATTACATGCTGTAGATACCTGAGACTGGTCCTGCACAACTCTGTGAAACTCATTTCGACAACGTCCACGATGAGCTGGATGTGCCATTATAGTGGGCCAAGCACTGACTTTTTTCAAATGCAGGCCTTAAGCTGACTAATCTTGGAAAACATTTAATAATTCCCAGTGCACTTTTTCGGGCATGACCAAAGGCCCTCAATTTTTGCCTTCTTCCGCCAAGGTTCTCAGCGTGTCTCGCTCAGCCATCTTGCTGCTGCGGCTCCGTTCTTGCTCTGCATCACTTATCCGTCAGCAGACAAAAGTATTTTAGCAAGCACCTCTGGTGCCACTTTATCCAATGTCGAAAAAGGTTTATGGGAAGTAACGCTCCAAGTATATTCCTGCCTACATATGCTCACGTGAAGTTCAATTCACGTCGGAACCATTTAACAAGGTTAATCACATCGATTTAACAGTAGACTAATCTTTAAGTTCTAGAACGGCTGAAATTTAGTTCATTCGGATCTGGAAGTGGCCTTCGACACACCATTATAGGTCGGAGGTAAAGCCAGTTTCTAAGCTGATCTCATAGACCAACTGTAAACCTTTCAGAAATCCTCCTAGTTAGATGCGTTTACACTAAGTATCTAGGAAAACGTGATTGCAGGTTGAATACTGCCAGGAGCCCGGTGATTTTATGCACGAGGCTGAATAAGCAAAGGGAATTCCCAAGGAAGGCTCAAAGAATGCACCAAAATATCGAGTTCGCTGCTGCGATCACCATCGCTGACTTTGTGGTTTTACATGTAGCAGGGGTTGGGCACGTTTGGCTGTCGTGGATAAGACGCCTATCTTGAGTTGCAGTTCGATCAACCCCAAGCCGTAGCCAATCGGCGACAAATCTTTCGACATGAACTTCATTGTTAGTCCAGATAGCACAGCTTGAGCCGATTAAACCGGCAGATAGCCGCTACCAAACTGCAAACTGAGGTTACCGTCACCCTATGGAGAAGGGCTTACTATTTAGCTGTCAACTATTCGTGCTGCATCGTCCTTTTAATGCTGCCACCTGCAAAGCTTCTTGTTTCGGCCAACGGGCTATTCTCGTTGGCATGTCTGTGTCGCCCACTCAACGTGTGCTCTTAAGATTATTAGTGCCTGTGGTCTGTTTACCTACCGCCTCTTTGCAGGGAAATGCTGTGCAGTCTTTGATCAGCTATAGTTTATAAGTTTTAGCAAAGAGAGTGAACACACAAGATAGCAGAGACGCAGCATAGATAAGGACGTTGCCACACGGACTTCGGGCTGCGGGGACATCGTTCGTTGAGCTGGAGACTGAGAGACGATTTACGCTTTTGGTGGAGCCCACTTCAGTTCGTGCGTCGTCGCCTACATTTTAACTTCATGTGAGTAGGGTAAGTGGAACGAAACAAAATTGTGAGTGTAACAGAGGTTTTCAGGCTATGTGTATAGGCCTTACAGATGTGTTCAGTTAACGGTGTATTAGTGCTATCCTTAACAGAAGCAAGGTTTCTTCTCCTGTTGAACTTGGTGGCTGTACCGCTTAAGAATCATATGTTCGTAGACTTATTCTAAATATCTCTATAAAAGTCAAGTTTTTTGAAAGTCGGTCATCGTTTCGCATGTATTGAGCGAATCTAAAAATGCCCGGGGCTTTGATTAGTCGGCGAATACTGTAAGCATGGCCTCGACGCCATTTTGTCCCGCCTCAATCTCAGCAGTGGGCACGCTGCACAAGAGCAGGAGACACTCTTCAGACCGCTTGCATCAGCTGTTCATGCCGATTGATTTCTTAGCAGCCGCACATGTAGTGTAACCTTTTCTTTGATGCTGGCATTATTAGCTAGCTTGAGCTAACGCAAGGCTTGGGGTCGGAGTTTAGGGACCGCATGGTAAGGTAAAAGGCATAAAGATGAAGTAAATTAGATAGATTTGTAAGAGACATTAAATGACAGCAATCGCAGATGAGTGACATGACTCTGAAGACAATTAGCCGCTGCTTGGAAAGCCAGTGCAATCTCATTCTAGCCACTCTCATCATTTTTTGAATTCAGCTTTAACTTGCAGCTGCAATCAGAATTCGGCTTTGCTAGCCTAATTCGTTTAATCAATTCCAATTTTGGTAATGCTCAGTAAAGAGATATGTGCTTCCATTTCTGATGTGGGCTCCTACTTTTACCGTATAGTTCTACTATTTCCGCCCTTTGTAATTTTGCTACACGCTAGCAGAGATTCAATACTTTATATATGAAATTTAATCTGAAAATAGACTCTTCACGGCGTGCCATTCAAAATACAAATGTATTCAGCTTGACAATTGCTAGAGACATAATTGTATCTGCATCCATAAACCCTGTGCATGTCACCCCTAACCATGATATTCATGTTGCTTATCAAGCATGATATTACTCACCATTCAATTGCTTTTCCCTTTGCAGAAGATGTAAAGCGCCTAGAAAAATATTGAGTTCTCTGAAGGCGCTTTATCAAGTGCATTATTATTATTATCATTAGTTTCAAATAACCTGCTTGCTTGTAAATGCTCGCGCTAGCTGTATTTGTAAATTTTCGTACTAGGCAGGAATGATTGGACTTAAGCTCAGTAGACCAAAAAAGGAACCTGCATAGTGACCCACAACAGATTTCCTTTGCCTATTCCAGTCATCCTGGGTGACTTCCAGAAGCACTGAAAATAGTTTCCATGCCAAAGACTGGTAGGTGAAGCAGTTACATTCATAGGTTGCTGGCCTGCCAGCATGCCTAATCAGGCGATTACAGCTTGTGCAAAACTCTGCAGCTAGGCTCGTCTGTCATGAACGTCACAGTTGCCACATCCCATCACTTCTCGCCGACCTGCACTGGCTACCAGTCAAGCAAGTGATCGACTTCAAGGTCTTGTCGCTCGCTTTTAGGTTGCTTCATTCTTTGGCTCCAGCCTATCGGTCAGATCTACTCCCCACCACGCCAAGTCTCGTACCACCCGCTTTTCGGAATCCAACAGTTTACCACTACCTCGTACAAACCTGAAATTCTTTCAAGACCATGCAGTTAGTTCGTTCGCTCCCAAAGCCTCGGACGCACTCCCGACTTTTATCAGAACATCCCCTGACTTGACCACATTTAAAAATAACTTAAAACACACCTATTAAGGACGGCATCTAGTTTGTCCGTGTTATTCGTCCTTCGTGTGCTTATGTGTACTGACACTGCATGCTGCCACAAACCATACTTACATGCTGACCCTGTGCATGTCACCCCTAACCATGTTATTCATGTTGTTCATCCAGCATGGTATTACTCACCATTCAATCACGTTTCCTTGGCAGGAAATGTAAGGCACCTAGAAAGAGATTGAATTATATGAGGGCGCTTTATGAAATGCATTAATAATATTGTTATTATGGGTACGTAAAAAGTAGCTTAACCCAAAAGTAACAAAAAACAACGGGAAGTGATAGAACCGCATCTCCAGTGAATTGTAGTAAACAACAACGCTGGGCTTAAGGTATTCTATCGTGGCCATTAGAGATAGCAACGGCTCTGTGGTTTAGAGCTTAAGCCACCATAAACGTGCAGGCCTATTATATGCCTAAAATGTATTAGCCTAGTATACGACTATTTCTTTGATTTGGCATTTGCCGTAGATTACCACATTCTTGGTTACTAGATACTATAATGACTCGTTGCCTTTATTAATGAATAGTAATATAATTCACGATCATAATCTGGCTGATTTGCACAGAGCAGCCGCTTATACATGATAACGTCCAGGCCACTAATCACTACAATCGATTCTCAAGCAGTTCCTCGCAAAGCGACGGGATCGCGATTCGGTTGTTCTAAGGCTCAGTAATCCATCTTCATTTTTATAATTCTGCCAGTAGACTATATAAAATCTTGCTTAGCCACCTCGTAGTCTGTATGGCTTTGTTGGGCTACAGACCGAGATAGATTGCATGGAATTGCACTGAGGTAACGAATTTCCAGTGCCATGCATGATCAAGCAGAGTTACCTGCTACACATGAGCCATATTGTTTTTACTTGAAACGATAGAAAATAGTTTCGCAGGTTCACCCGCAAAAAAGCATTCGATTTTTCCCCTAGTTTTGTCTCATACTATGGCCTCCATTGAACCGTCCCGAATGACTGCCCAAAACATTCAAACTGCGATCAAGCCGTTATTTACATAAAAGTCCACCCATCTTAGATTTGGAATGGTATGATTGTGAACAGTAACCTTGGCTTATCCATCAAATGTCAGCCGTTTTTTTCTGCAAGTTATTTTCTAATATATTCAGTTGGACAAGCACAAATGGCAACCCAACATTATTGTGATGCGTTACAGCTGCCATTTGTACAATAAGGTTTGGGAAACTGGTTTTGATTGACCTTTACGAGAAAATGTTGCTGGTGTACTAGCAAATTGTCATGAAATGGCACAAGCCTGTTCTTAAAAAAGGCCTCTAATTGTCCAGCAGCCTTATACAATCACACTGCGATAATGATTTCGGATTACAACTTTTCACATATTCTTCGTAAGAACTTCAAATCTTTTGGAGACCGTGCATTTTAGTTCGTATACTCCAAAGCCGGAAACTCACTGCCAACTACCGTCATGAAACCCCCTGATTTGACCACATTTATTAGGAACTTCAAAACGCACCTATGTACGTCAGCATTTACGGTGTCACTGTAATTCATCCTTTATCTGTTTATGTCTGTTTTGCGAGATTGTGCTGCGGAAAGATGACAGGAATCTATGCTTGAAAGCACAACGTACAATGTGCCAGTCAAAGATATCGTATCTTTTATAAAGCGGTCAGAAATGTGTTGTTACAGAAACTAATATTATAGTATAACTGTGATATTGAAATTACTAATGCAATACAATGTAACGTCATCATGAATCTTTATTTTAGAGAATTCCTCACCGAACTCTTCTGGTTAAACCGAAATTTTAGTGAATAGCAAAAAGCATCAACGCCCACGTTCAAGGCGAGACTAGCCTCGCTTGTTTCGTTTAATGCCTTATTGTGACACAAGTCGCAATAATGCCTAGGAAGCAATTGAGATGTCACGTACCTCCCTCCAAAAACTCCTCAAAGCCGCTAGGACTAAATAGATGCTAAGCTGGAGAGGTTGTCTGTAGCACTCTTATTAAAGTCTAGGCAGCTTTTGGTGTGCATACCATTAGGACGTCTGGAAATTATGTGCAGTAGTCGGCGGCAGGAGAGTCTACTCGTTTCGTAAGAATTGTGGGAGCTAGTTTCGAAGTCGATGACCTACAGAACTAAATGTCTGTCACCAGTGGTCTTTAGGAAAGTAATCGAGTAGCTAATTAATTGAACCTGGAGGACTGAGTTAGTTTAGTGGGGTGCCTACACAGGGTTAGTAGCCACCTCGGAGGGGCTTCTTGGTTCTTCTGTAATGTGGGCTTCAGAGGCGACGGTTGGCTACTCACCTTCGAGTGCTAAAGTTCAAGGCTCGAGTGGTTGTAGGCTCGTGACCTTCTGATGTCGGTTTCGGTGTCGTGGAACTTTTGTCATCCGTCCTTCGGGATTCGAATACTGAGCGACTGGAACACTTCGTTCTTTGGTCACCCTGAGGTATACATTCTAATTCTCCCCGGATTTGGATTGATCTCTCATATTATCTCTCACTACTCAGGCAAAGAGCAAGTGTTTGGAACCCTGGGGATGATTTATGCTACGCTCTCAATTGGGCTATTAGGGTTCATTGTATGAGCCCATCCTATGTTCGTAGTGTTAGGTTTAGATGTAGATACACGAGCTTCGTCCCTCCTCTGATGCAATCCCAAGATGCAATGTGCATCCTCCTCCTCCACCTGCTTCGTTCCCCAGAGGCTTTAGCTGTGCAGGTCCAAGACTGTGAAACTCGCTTTCACAATTCTTATGCAGCGACAACTACTCTCCTGCTGCTGACTATGGCACATCCTTTTTGGTGGTCCTGAGCTGCTAATTCTATGCTACTCACTACCTCAACTGCTCTCCTGATTCTGCTATGGTTCCCTCGTTCTCTTTGTTGCATGAGATGAATTCTATTTTTATTATTATAAACAAACGGTTTTTGCTTAGTCTAGAATTGAGCCAAGTGGCACGAATTCAACTGAAGTGCGGGAGGAAAGGTAAATAATAATAATAAGAATACATTTGTATTGTGCTCTCAGGAAACTGAATCACTTTCTTGGCACCACACGGATGCTGTATGGAGAACATTACCAGATGATTGGTGCTAAGATCAGCAAGCAGCAGGCACAGTGTAAGCAGGTGCATGCACACGCCGTGCGAATCACAGCAGGTGTATTTTAAGCTTCTTTTCAAATATCGTCATGTCTGGTGACGTTGTGACACACGGCGGTAGTGAGTTCCAGGTTTTAGGAGCATGGAAACTAAATACACGGTTTCGAACAAATTTGATGTTCGCACGAGATGTGGCTAAGTGACTTGAGTCCGAGAACAGCGATTCCTCGCCTGGTGGGGAAGTAGTTCTGATGGGTAGGCTGGAGCCAGAGAGTGAATGGACCTAAAAGTGAGTGACAGAAGCTTGAAGCCGATGCACTGTTTGATTGCGAGCCAGTGCTGGTTGGTGAGACGTGGTGCCACATGGCAACTAAATGATAGAGTCAGTCAATAGACCACGAAAAATATTGCTTATGAATAAACGTGCATTCCTTCAATCACTCATCATTAATCCGTTTTCGACCACAGCTTCCAAGATTTTGGTAACATAAGCGTGAGGACTAAAATCATCGGGTGAAAAGCGACTAATGCACTGGGGGGGGGGGGGCGATGGTAGGGCCACATGATCCTCACACCAATCCGTCGGCACCGCAGGCGGTAGAGTTTTGTAGCACTTTGCTGGCCTTGGCTGAATTTTAGCGCAAACAGGAGCTGTTCGGAGGCGGGCTAGAACTCCTTTGTCCTGGAGCAGTGAGCCAGAGAGGAGCGTCAGCGCGGCTAGAGAGCAAGAGCTTAAGAGCAAGCCAGGAAGCTGAGACCGGCGGTGGCGATTCGGCCTTTAGAATTGGTCCGATACCCGCGGAAGCTGCTGATTGATGTTGGCTGGCCTGTCAACCTCCGCCTACACTCGGCCCAAGAAAGAATCGTCTGGAACCCATTCGCCATTCAAGCTGGACAGAGGGGACATTCCAGTGGCCTAGTGCCGGTATTAGTTCCTTACCGTAATGGGCCATGGTGTCGGGCCCAATACCACTAAGCTCTTGCCCCATTGTCTCAGCCAAGTATTTAAGAGTCGAGCGACGCTCGCTCTGGGTCTTTTGCCTCGTGTCTTTTGTCTTTGGTCCGGCTCTGCGCCTCGACGCCGTCGGGCACTCGTTTCTCTGAAAGCGAGGGAGGAGGGCGGGCTGTCCGCCGACGATGGACGGAACAGGACGAGACAGCGCTAGGAGGATTCGGTGGACTCCACCGAATACGGTCGTATCGCGCCCGAGCTGGCATTTTGTGTTTCTTTCGTGTCTTGTGTGTGCGCGCTAGCACGGGGTCTCGGCATAGGGATTTGCCGGCGCGAGCTAGGCGTAGTTGACGTGTGTGGAGTATTCCTGCCGCACTGGTGGAAACCGAGTTCTAGTTCTCCGGGTAGGGTTTAGACTCCGGTTCGCGCTTCAGTGTGGAGGAGCATTCCCTCCGCAAGAGTGTGCAAGTTGGCGTGTTTGGGGTATTCCCTCGGCACAGGTGGGAACGGATTCCTAGTTCACCGGTTAGGGTTTAGGGTCCGGGTCGCGCTTAGTGTGGAGGAGTATTCCCTCCGCAAGAGTGTTGGTGCAGTTGAGAGCGTGCGAGGAGTGTGGAGATAAAGCTGAACTAGACGCGCAGCGACTTTGTGCGCTTGCGAATAAAGTTCAGTAAAATCCCCAATCTGCGTGTCTCGCTTTCCAATTCACGCCGCGGACTCGCGACCCACTTTAGTAACGGTAAGCAGGTCAGAGCCAGAAACGCTCGTTTCGTGGCGGCCAGCTTATTGCGCGTAGGTGCGCACCGAACGGCATTAGGCGATAGGCTACGTCGCTAGGTAAGCGGCAGGTCAAGCTTACCCCGCCGAGCCTTCGGCGTTACAGTTTGTATCAGGCTGTGGTGCTGGACTGGGCATTTAAGTCCGTATTCGTTAACACGGAGCACCTAATGGGTGTCAGTGTTTGCTGCTGCCAGACCAATACTAATGGCGCTGGCGCCTCGCGCGGCAATGATATGGCCACGCCCACACAGCTGCTGTAGGGGACCGAAGTTCAGTGCCGCCACGGCAGGCTGGTGCCGCAGAGACTGCCAGGCAACCAGTTAAAACTTTCCGCCTCTGGTTTACTTCGAGAAAGGATAGTTGCTATATGAAACTTTCTTGTCCGGTGCATGGTTGAAGAAGCGACTCGGCTGGAATCGCTCTGAAGCGATGAAGTTGCTTGCAGGAGCCGTAAGGTCAGGGATGGAGCCCTGCAATCGTAGCTGCCTGCAGCTAACGGAAGAGGACTATTAAGGGAAGAATTAGCTACCGGTCAGAGAACAAAAAGCAAGAGGGTCATCGTCAAAGGCTCCGCTACGATCGAGACAGCAACAGCACTCTCCCGGACAACTGGACCACATGGCGGCCATCGTAAAAAGGTGTACGGTAACAGACAGCATACCCTGCTGACAGACGGCTTGTGAGTGGGTTTCGCGCGCGTATGAAATATTTATATAATATTTATTTTTAAATAAAAAGATGCTTGATTGTCACTGGAAATTCATTTTTGGCCTACCAATGAGAGCACTAAATCCGGGCCTTCAAGGTTTTCATATACTGAGGCAGCCGTTAATTTGGAGGCGATCTCTTTATCGAACTATTGTTCATCTAGCTTCCACAAGGTAAGTTGATATACATCTGAAAGAATAATTTTCGAGTCGTCAGCCAATGCTTGTTTTAGTCTGATTGCTTACTTCACCTTCATTGAAAGACGCCAGTATGCGTTTTCAGTACTTGTGTCTTATGCTGGGTGAAATCGAACGCTGGGCCTCGACTTGCAGAGGTGCTTAATAATTGCGGCACGGCCGCATGGTAGAAGACGTTTACTGATTGAAGAGTGGCTTAAAGCGTTTTGTCACAAATGATAGTTGGTGCGTGCCTGATTTTCCTCAGTAGCTCAACAAGCCAGCACTTCCTGCTTTATAGGAATTGGAACTGTCCAGACCGATCATACTTTTCAAAACTCCTCGTCGTACGATGCTCTCACTCCGTATCACAGGTCGCGGGTGCTGGCGGTAGGCAAATTTTAATTACCCTCTGCAAGCTGAAGAGTTGGCCGCCGCCTAGTCTTTTCTGCAGCTACATACACTGACTTTAATCAGCAAACCGTAACTCAGTGCTTTAAATCCTTTTACTCCTCAGTCTCTTATCATAACCGGAATAGTCACAGCACACGTCGCCGCATAGAGATATGAAACACCTATCCCCTAGGCGATTTAGAAATGATTTAGTGTAGGTTTGAGTCTGCAAGTGCATTATGACTCACTATTTAGTGAGCATAATTAAATAAATAAATCCTAGCTAATTAAACAGCCTCTTTTTGTATAGCGACAGAAGAGCCTTTACGGCTATCACCACCGCTTGCAGTGGCGATAAAGGATCAAGACATAGCAATCACCAGGAAGACTTGAGAATAGAGTCTATCTGCTTTAGTTTACAGGATGTCACTGTAGCTTTTTTCTGACATCCATCATGTTGAGCACCAGGATTCATGCCACTGATAGGCAAGCATTTCTATAGCACATATCAGTACACTAAGACGGCACTGACACAGCACATTAGTAGTTTAGATCCTTGATCAGTGGCATATTTTATGGCATACGTGCAGTTTACATAAGTTTCCGACGTTTATCAATCAAATCATGCTATTCAAGCAATGGTCATCTAAAGAGTCTCTACCAGTCTCATTATTTTCACGTAAATTCAAGCTCCTCGTGCTGATCTAGTACAAGCTAGGCTATCGTTTATATGCAGCCGGCACACTGCCAGACCTGTGCTGCGATTAAATTATGTCTTTCAGCACTTCAAACTGTCACCACCCTTATAACATGCACTGCAATTGTTCTTGTACAGAAATCGGGCTTATTCAGTTAAATAACGATTTGACCATTCTAGCAGTTAAGGCAGAGTGACTCATAAGCAGGAAAGCCTAGTGCTCGAAGATGGCTCTGCCAACATTTCCCCTGTGCTATCAGCTTGAAATCTGGATATCTTGTTCAACAACGACCTTTACCATTTGACCTGGTCGTCTTTACAGTCAAGTCTGCCCACTTTCAGCTGCTCCATTTAGTAAAATTCGGGCCTTGAAAGCTGGTTCAGGCCATTTTAAATCACATTTATGCATCTATAACTCACTGCTTTCAGCCTCTGTGCCTGTGCAATAAGATAGCTACATATTCCTCGTAGTACTTACTGTGTTCGTGTGCACTATCGTTTACCTGGGTGTGCATACAGAAACCGTACATTTTTTGGTCAATCTTTTGGCAATTTTTTCCCTAGCAGTTACAATGTTTGAGGATGTTTCTTATGCTGCTACGCGTGTGTTAGGTTAGTCTTATCACAGGTATGTAGTATATCAGCAATTGCATGGTAATAGCCGCAGCTATTTATCGTGCCCAGGTTCTACTGCAAATGCAGTCACGGAGTCAGAATTATTGCTTGCAGTAGCATCTATGACGAGCACTCAGTGGCCGAGCTAAAGGGGCAGGGGGATGATTGTCCCTCGTGGAGAAATGGAAGTACCTAAATCCTGGGCAAATTTCCTCATACCCAAAGGTTGGAAGCAGTGGGAAGACACAAAAGGAACAAGTTGAGTAAAATTGTCAATTTTTCCAAAAACTGTTTTCATGTGCTGCTTATGTCATTATGTCTGAAGGAGCCTGGAGCTCCCCTTCCTAAACCTGAAAATCTCGTCTCCTGGCCACCTGCAAGCACTCCGGTTCCATCTTGGATGGAAAGCCCTTCGGCATATCTACACTAGCAGCCATAAGTTTGCCACACCCACTACAACTATGGCCGCTTGGTTGACTATTGCTTTCTGCAGTTTTAAAGTCCTCCCGGAGCTTTGAAATGAATGAAATTGATGCCACAGTAAACCAAACAGTCAACACACCATTTCTTTAACACGACAACCGCAGCATGGGGATTACAAACACCAAATCTATTAGGATGTGGCCCCTCCCCGATTAGCCACCACTTCTCCTATTCGGACTGTCATGGACTCGACGAGTTTCAGAGTGATGTCAGACGGTCTAGCATGCCATACTGCTTGCAATTTGTCCCATAATTTGCAGCACAACTCAACATTATGCTTTAGATCGAAGTCCCATCGAATCCTGAAATTAGCGCCTAGCAGTCTGCTTTTCTATACACCCGTTTATCTGATGTACTTTTCTATACACCCGTTTATCTTATGTACACTATTTTTTCATTCCTTTTTGTCACAATTTGTCTCCGTGATTAACTTTTGTAGCTCATCTACCAGCCAGACGTTTTTGGTTTATGCCTTTTTGAGAACAGCCATGGCACAAGAGCTTCCGATGCACCAACTTGCGATTGACGAACGCCTGCTGTCTTGCATCGCCTGTGGACAAATTGCAGAGGAGCCGCTGCTGCTGCGCTGCTTGCACAGCTGCTGCAGTCGCTGTGCAGACCAAGCATGTACAGCAGAGGACTCGAATTGCATCATGGTCTGCCCTGCTTGCAAAGTAGTCACTGACATGAGTATACCAAAGCATCACAACGGCTTCATTGCCAACTTGGGGAGACTTACAACAGCTGTGAGAGATGCAGGCAATTGCACTTTTTGCAGAGAGGATGGCAAACCAGACGAGCAGACAGACGACTGGTGCTTGCAGTGCCAGAGATCCATGTGCTCAGCCTGCTTGCCAGGACATAGCCGATGCAATCCCGATCACGTGATTGTCGCCATCGATCAGATCAAGAGCATGAGTGAAGTGCTGCAAGCCTCAGGACAGCAGCAGTGCTTGCAGCACCGGAAGCCGCTGGATCTGCTGTGCTTTGACTGCAAGAAAGCCAAGTGCACCGACTGTCTCACACAGTGCCTGGGCCAAGGACACTCGATTGCACAGCCGCTAAAAGAACCGAAACCCGAAGCTTTTTTGAAGGATGCACGAGAGAGTATACAGCATCTTCTTCAGGGTGTAAATGCAAAGTCTGCGCAGCTACTTTGGGCCAGAAGTCTGGTCAGCGACATCCGATCGGCTCGTGCCATTCACCTAGACGAGCTGAGGACGAAGAAGAAGTATGCTGTGGATGCTCTAAGCAAAGTCTTTAAAGAAACAAAAAGCATGGTCAAGGACTGCTATGACAAACTCGAGGAGAGTGCTGTGGCCCTGCAAAGCTTGGCCGAGCAGCTGAACCTGTCAGTGCAGCATGCCTCAGCATACATCAGCAGCATCGTAGATTTGGCCAGCGACCCGGATTTCCTGGACCAGCAGGCGACCTTGAGGTTGCGGCTCGAAGTGCTTGACAAGCAGCTGGATAGCTATAGTGAGACACCGAATGCTGAAAAGCTTGTGGCTCTGAATGGATCTTTGCCTGATGACTTAGACGATGTGGTCACTTCATGGATGGGAGCTCCAGAGCTTACCTCAGGTAGCTGCTTGCAAAGCTCTGCAGCTCATGCATGCCCTGGCTCGAAGTGCTGGCACCCAATCTTGCTGATGTTTATCATTTGCACTCTGTGAGGCCATTTTCCTTGTTGACTAGGCTTGTCTCTCGTGAGCATCACAGTTGCCACATCACACCACTTCTCACTGACCTGCACTGGCTACCAGTCAAGCAACGGATTGACTTCAAGGATTTGTTGCTCACTTTTAGGTCACTTCATTCTTTGACTCCAGCCTATCTCTCACATCTACTCCCCCACCAGGCCAAGCATAGTACCACCTGCTTTTCGGAATCCAACAGTTTACCAATACCTCGTACAAACCTCAAATCCTTTGGAGACCTGGCATTTAGTTCATATGCTCCCAAAGTCTGGGACTCACTCCCGGCTTGTGTCACAACATCCCCTGACTTGACCACATTTAAAAAGAACTTGTGATTAGTCCTTGATGTGCTTATGCGTGCTGACACTGTGCAAGCTGCCACTAACCACATTTGCATGCTGACCCTGTGCATGTCACCCCTAACCATGTTATTCATGTTGTTTATCAAGCATGATATTACTCACCAACCAGTCGCGTTTGCCTTTGCAGCAACTGTAAAGCGCCTAGGAAGAGATCGAGTTCTTTGAGGGCGCTTTAGCAAGTGCATTATTATTATTATCATTGTTATAGATTGGCTTGACCGAATCCTAGCTGAAGCTAGCTCCTATAAGGATGATGCTGGTGGTAGTAACGTTGCAGGTGAGTTCACATTTTCTGAAGGCAACTTGCCAGCCCAACAGCTTTCAGATTCCTAGCTACTAGTTTGCTAGCCTGCACGGCTGTGAGTAATGCTGTCAGGATTGCATGGTTGCTTTGCCTCCCATTATTGACAATGCAGCCATTTCTAGGATACCCTTTGCTGGAGTTACTGCATTTGCACTTCAATGAAATCTGCCTAGTTTTATTTAGCTGTATTGTCAATTATAATGAATTGCACGGAAGATGAGAATCCTTTGACGTGCACTTTTGTGCTTTCCACGATGTAGCTAAGAGATGTCTTTGGCTTGGTAGAGAGCCTAGAGTTAACATAGGAGGATGGCAGGATTGCCAGTGCCAATAACTAATAGGTCAGTGCATCATAGATGGGTCTTGTGATGTACCTTGTTATGACCTTGGCTGGCAGCAGTGGTCTCACTGCAGCAGCACGTTTTGAGCCAACAATTTGTGATTTGTCATTGCATTTCTGGATACCCCTTGCCGAAAGCTGAAGCATAATATCCAAAAAATAGAAAGTACATTCAGCGGGAAAATATCGCTGAATCTATGAATACTCTCAATTCGATATTATAAGTTATTGGTTAATTCGAAAATGGTGTAATGGCATTTTTGATCGAGTACTGTCTGCAGTATTACGATCTGTCTGCACTATGTTTTTTTTTTATAAATAGGGTTTGGGGTTTCCTTGCTGCTAGTATTCGAGCTCTCCTTCGTTGGATTTACGGCTTGATCATCACACCCACGGTTCTGCTAGACATGTTAGTAGCATTCGAATCATTAGACTATTCGACCATTCTTGGACGTCACGATACCTTGACAGCTGAGATTTAGCTTGGCATGAGCAAGTGAGGGAGGGAAGAGAGGGGCCACGTATGACAAGCTGAAAGTACAGCCATGCATGCTGCCTAATGTACAGGCAAGCAATGAAAACCCATTTTAATATATAAACTTCATTTTATTATATAAACAAATATAAAATAAGCAAATATGTATAGGCGGGTATGCAAACGACTTGATGAGCCGTATATCCGCCAACCTTTTTTTATTTTAACAGCAACTGAAATGTGACTGATATATGGTACTCATCATCACATCATCATTGAACATCTTCAAGGTCAATCGTTCCCTAACCTATCAGAGTGTGGCAGAGTAGCTTGTGCTTGAAGCCGATAGCAAATGTATGTTGGATGTACAGCACAGTAAATATTCTAATGAATAGGAGATATTCGTGCATTCTAGCTAGACTGCAGACACACCCTGCACAGACAGCTCTCTGTCGCTGCCTGCATTCACAGACCCGGCATTCTTTGTTGTAGCAGAGCAGCAGCCAGCGCTGCTGAGCTTCGGCCCTGCCTCCAGCAGCTTCCAGACGCCTGTCGATTGCTACGACCTGTCTGTGACGTCAGAGGGGCATCTGCTGCTGGCTGCCTGGGAGCACGGCCTGAAGGAATTCAGTCAGAGCGGCAGAGAGCTGAGCGTCTGGAAACCTGCGAGGCTGAGCTACGGAGGGAAGGACTCGGTCAGTGCAGTGCAGTCCCTGCAGGACGGACGTGCAGCTGTAGCCTTGTACTACTCAAAGCTCGTCCTGCTGCTCAGACGCAGCAGCTCTGCTGCTGAACGCCTGCGCTCACGGTTCGGCCAGCTGCTCAGACGCAGCTCTGCTGCTGCTGCTGCTCGAGGGGACCAGTGGCTCGAGGAACGACGTGTCGCTCTGCTGCCCTGGTCTCCCTGGAAGCTGTCCGTGCTCGGCGACCTGCTCGCTGTGACCCAGGGCTGGCCTGGCCCAGGGCTGCAGCTGCTGCAGCTGAGCTCGGGGCAGCTGCTGCACTCGTACTTCCTGCTGCTGTACAGCAGCGAGTACGAGTATGAGATACACAGTGTGGCTCTCACTGCTGCTGCTCTGGTCACTACGAGCTGGGGCAAGGTGAAGCTGGACGATGGCAGAGAGCTGTACGTAGTGGACAGCTGCAGCCACCGAGGTGACAGACAATGGAGACACGAGCTGAGCAGCGAGGAGGAAGCGTGGGGCGTCTGTGCTGCAGGCGGCATCGTGTACCTGGCTGTGCGAGGGCTGCAGGAGGGAGACAGGAGCAGGGACTGTGTGAGGGCGCTCTGTGCTGTGACTGGGCGGGTGCTGCAGCAGGTGCTCTCATACAGCAGCCACGGACTGCAGCAGCCTTGGTGCCTGTCACTGGGCGGAGGACAGAGGACCGTGCTAGCCGTGCTGGGCTGGGACAATCAGACTGTGACCGTGTACCCTGCAGCAGCAGCTGTTGCAGCTGAGAGCAGACGATGAAGGGAAGGCAGCTGCAGCATTGCAGCTCTGGGAGGCAGCTACCTAGCGCTGCATGTCACTCAGCTTCTTATGACTGCCTGTCACGTACCTGTACTCTTACCTTTTAGCAAGTTAATAAAATAATCCGTGATTTATCGCACTGCAGCGACTTGTAGCACGAGCTCCAAGCACGAGCAGCTGCAGTCAGCTGCAGCTGCTCGTGGCACTGAGCTGCTGCCTGCGTTCGGTCGACGTTACGTCCTGGCAGACGCTGCCAGCTAACGTCACGGAATACCAGACGGCTAGCAACCAATCAGCTAGCTGACTGGTCCTTGCTAAGCACTAGTCTGGCAGCTTGGTTCCCTCTAGGTTTTAGCAGACTAGGTAAATTTATATTATATAGATATAATATTATATAGATATAATATAATTGGATCTCTCGTGGTCCGAAGATGGCCACAAGGAGGATATCTACGACGCCAACTCAAGCCGCCCAGATCTAGCGCAAGGCGAGATGCTTGAGCTTCTGGAACCGCAAGAGTGTTTCTTACTTTTAGTCCCGTCACTCCCAGTGCCGAGGCGGCGGCGATCGCCACGCCACCGCCGGTCAGCTGGCTGGCTGGCAGCCGCCGAAGCGCCGAGCGTCTGATTGGTGCTCTGCCGCTGCAACGGGTGCCGAGTCGTTCGCTGCAGACGCTCGTGCAGCCCAGTTCGTAGGCTGATTTGGACGACAGAATTACCGAGTCACGTAGAGCTTCCGGAAAATACAAGTTACGCTCCCTTTACCGGTAGCCAGAGAATAATAATAATAATAATTCACTTGACAAAGAGCCCTAAGAGAACTTAATCTCTCTCTAGGCGCTTTACATTTGCTGCAAAGTGAAATGCATCGGTGACAGAATCGGTGAAAAGAATCGGTGTAAAACTATGCCGGAAGCGAAGCAACTTTTAAAATGTCTACGCGAACGTAGTCGCTGTTGAAGGAGGTGCGGAGTTTAGTTTCCGGGGGCTCGAGTGCACGGCAGCGTCGCGACGAAGACGAATGACGGATGGCGAAGCCCCCACAAACTTGTCGCGGGCGAGACGAAGACTGCATGGTACACAAGCGACACAGGTGACACAGGCTCGCGTGCGTTAATGCAGCTTTTGTGATAGTCGGGTATGTTGCTCCTGAGCACTAGACGTGAACAGAGAGAGACGGCGACAGAGAGAGAGAGAGAGAGAGAGAGAGAGAGAGAGAGAGAGAGAGAGAGAGAGAGAGAGAGAGAGAGAGAGAGAGACAGAGAGAGAGAGAGAGAGAGAGAGAGAGACAGAGAGAGAGAGAGAGAGAGAGAGAGAGAGAGAGAGAGAGAGAGAGAGAGAGAGAGAGAGAGAGAGAGAGAGAGAGAGAGAGAGAGAGAGAGAGAGAGAGAGAGAGAGAGAGAGAGAGAGAGAGAGAGAGAGAGAGAGAGAGAGAGAGAGAGAGAGAGAGAGAGGGATATTAGACGACCGCATCGGCTCCACAGTCAAGTCTGCCTGTTTTCAGCTTCGTAACATTGCTGAAAATCGGGCTTCTATAGGCAGGGATACTGCATCTAAATTGATCCATGCTTTTGTGACAATCCGTCTTGACTTCAGTAACCCACTGCTTGCTGGCCTACCAACATGTGCAATCAGGCGCCCATCGCTAGTGTAAACCTGTGCAGCGAGGCTTGCCTGTCGTGAGTGTCACAGTTGCCATACCACACTGCTTCTCGCCTACCCATACTGGCTCTAAGTCAATCGGCTCATCAATTTTGAGATTTTGTTATCCACTTTTAGGTCCCTTCATTATTTGGCTCGGACCTTTGGATTCACCTGGGACCTTTGGAAACGTCGGGTGAATTTACAGCCGCTTCGCTGGCTAGCTCTCAAACTCTGGAGCTTCCGGTTCGCTTGCTCGCTTGCTCTCAGAGTCTCGAGCTTCCGCTTCGCTTGCTCGCTGGCTCTTTGAGCCTGGAGCTTCCGGTTCGCTCGCTCGCAGGCTCCCAAACTATAGAGCTTCCGGTTTGCTCGCTCGCTGGCTCTCAGGCTATGGAGCTTCTAGTTCGCTCATTCGCTGGCTACTAGACTCTGGAGCTTCCGGTTCGCTCGCTTGCTCCCATACTCTAGAGCTTCCGGTTCGCTCGCTCGCTGGAACTCAGACTCTGGAAGTTCCGGATCGCTCGCTCGCTGGCTTTTGGAGCCTAGACCTTCGGGTTTGCTCCCTTGCTGGCTCTCAGAGTCTGGAGCTTCCGGACTCTGGAGCTTCCGGTTTGCTCGCTCGCTGCTTCCCAGACTCTGGGGCTTCCACTTCGCTTGCTCGCTGGCTCTCAGAGTCTCGAGCTTCCGCTTCGCTAGCTCACTGGCTCGCAGAGCCTAGAGCTTCCTGTTCGCTTGCTCCCTGGCCCTTCAAGTCTAAAGCTTCCGGTTCGCTCGCTCACCGGCACCTAGACTCTGGAGGTTTCGGTTCGCTCACTCGCTCGCTCTCAGACTCAGGAACTTCAGATTTGCTCGCTCGCTGGCTCGCAGAGTCTGGAGCCACTGGTTTGCTCACTCGCTGCCTCTCAGACTGTGGAGCTTCCGGTTTGGTCGCTCGCTGGCTCTCAGAGCCTAGAGCTTCCGGTTCGCTCGCTCGCTTAATAAAATAAATTAATAAATCCTAGCTGATGAAACAGCCTCTTTTTGTATAGCGACAGAAGAGCCTTTACTGCCATCACCACCGCTTGCAGTGGCGATTAAGAATCGCCCACCGCAGGAATTGAACCCGCGACCTCGAGACCGAGGTCGTGAAAGCAACCGCCTTACCTAGTGTGCCATCACGGCTCACCATTGCTCCCACATTGCTCCCAGACTCTAGAGTTTCCGGTTAGCTCGCTCGCTTGCTCTCAGAGTCTCGAGCTTCCGCTTCGCTAGCTCGCTGGCTGTCAGAGCCAGGAGCTTCCGGTTCGGTCGCTTGCTGGCTCCCAGACTTTGGAGCTTCCGGTTCACTCGCTCGCTGGCTCTGGAACCCTGGAGTGTCCGGTTTGCTCGCTCGCTGTTTCTCAGATCCTAAAATTTCCGGTGCTCTCGGAAACTGTCTCCCAGATTCTAGAACTTCCGCTTCGCTTGCTCGCTGGATCTCAGAATTTGGAGCTTCAACTTTGCTCGCTCGCTGGCTCTCAGAGTCTCAATCTTCCTGTTCAGTGGCTCGCTGGCTACCAGAGTCCGAAACTTCCGGTTCGGTCGCTCGCTGGCTCCTAAACTCTTGACCTTCCGGTTCGCTTGCTCGCAGGAAGTCAGAGCCTGGAGCTTCGGGTTTGCTCGCTTCCTGCTTCCCAGACTCCGGAGCTTCCGGTTCGCTTGCTCGCTGGCTCTCAGAGTCTCGAGCTTCCGCTTTGCTAGCTCGCTGGCTCTCATAGTCTCGAGCTTCCGCTTGGCTAGCTCGCTGGCTCTTGGAGCCGGCGGCTTCCGGTTCGCTTGCTCGCTGGCTCTTCAAGCCTGGAGCTTCCGCTTCGCTCGCTCGGTCGTGCCTAGACTCTGGTGCTTCTGGTTTGCTCGCTGGATGGCTCTCTGAGTCTGGAGCATCCGGTTTGCTCGCTTGCTGGCTCACAAGCTCTGGAGCTTCCGGTTCGCTGGCTTGCTGGCTCTGAGAGCCTAGAGCTTCCGGTCCGCTCGCTCGATGGCTTTCAAAGCCGGGAGCTTCCGGTACGCTCGTTTCCTGGCTCACTGACTCTGAAGCTTCCGGTTCGCTCGCTCGCTTGCTCTCGGAGTCTCGTGCTTCTGCTTCGCTTGCTCGCTGGCTCTTTGAGCCTGAAGCTTCCGGTTCGCTCGCTCGCTGGCTCCCAGACTATAGAGCTTCCGGTTTGCTTGCGCGCTGGCTCTCAGGCTGTGGAGCTTCCGGTTCGCTCGTTCACTGGCTCCTAGACCCAGGAGCAACCGCTTCGCTTGCTCGCTGGCTCTCAGACTCTAGAACTTCCGGTTCGCTCGCTCGCTGGCTCTTAGAGTCTGGAGCTTCTGGTTTGCTTTCTTGCTGGCTCTCAGAGTCTGGAGCCTCCGGTTTTCTCGCTCGCTGCCTCCCGGACTCTGGAGCTTCCGGTTCGCTTGCTCGCTGGCTCTCAGAGTCTCGAGCTTCCGCTTCGCTAGCTCGCTGGCTCTCAGAGCCTAGAGCTTCCGGTTCGCTCGCTCGCTGGCTCTTAGAGCCTAGAACTTCCGGTTCGCTCGCTCGCTGGCTCCCAGCTCTGGAGTTTCCGGTTTGCTCGCTCGCTGGCTCTCAGAGCCTAGAGCTTCCGTTTTTCTCGCTCGCTGGCTCTCAGAGCCAGGAGCTTCCGGTTCGGTTGCTTGCTGGCTCCCAGACTTTCGAGCTTCCGGTTTACTCGCTCGCTGGCTCTCAGAGTCTGGAATTTCTTGTTCGGTCGCTCGCTGGCTCCCAGATTCTAGAACTTCCGCTTCGCTTGCTCGCTTGCTCTCAGAACTTTGAGCTTCCGGTTCGCTAGCTTGCTGGCTCTCAGAGCCGGGAGCTTCCGGTTCCCTGGCTTGCTGGCTCCCAGACTCTGGAGCTTCAGGTTCACTCGCTCGCTGCTCTCAGGGCGTGGAGCTTACGGTTCGCTTGCTCGTTTGCTCCCAGACTCTGGAGCTTCTGGTGCGCTCGCTCGCTGGCTCACAGAGTGTGGAGCTTCCGCTTTGCTTGCTCGCTTACTCTCAGAGCCTGGAACTTCCGGTTCGCTTGCTTGTTGGCTCCCAGAGCCTTGGAGCTTTCTGGTTCTGGTTCGGTTGCATGCTTGCTCCTAGTCTTTGAAGCTTCCGGTTTGTTCGCTCGCTGGCTGTCAGAGTGTCGAGTCGAGCTTCCGAATTGCTCGCTCGCTGGCTCTCAGAGCCTGGAGCTTCCGGTTCGCTCGCTCGCTGGCTTCCAGCCTCTGGAGCTTCTAGTTCGATCGCTCGCTGGCTTTCAGAGCCGGGAGCTTCCGGTTTGCTCACTTGCTGCCTTCAGACTGGAGCTTCCGGTTCGCTCGCTCGCTCTCTCTCAAAGCCGGGAGCTTCCGGTTTTCTCGCTTGCTCGCTCCCAGGCTCTGGAGCTTTCGGTTTGCTCGCTTGCTCGATCCCAGGCTCTGGAGCTTTCGGTTCACTCGCTCGATGGCTCCCAGACTCTGGAGCTTTCTGTTCGCTCTTAACAGCAGTACTAAAAAGTAGGCATTAACATTATGTGTTCGTAAGTTATGTTTCATGAATTTACATTTGTAATTGCTGAATTTCTATTAGGAAATGTGCTTCTTTTGGTCATATTGTATTCTAAGATGTTGTGGCCCTCGGCAGATATTTGTACATATATATATATATATATATATATGCGATTAATCTACGTTAAAAATAAATCAGTCAAAGTTAGCGATCAGAATCGGGTGAAATTAGTCCGAGCAGGGTGCAGTTTATGCGAACCGTGCAAAGGTAATTTTATGAGGCATCTACTTTTTTGCGTATCAAAGCTAAAGTAGCAGGGAACGCTAAGCATATCCGGTTCATTTCGGGCGAGCGAGGCAAGAAAGTTTCGGGATGCTTGAAACTTTAGCCATTTGATCGCACTCCATTTACAGCATTAATAAAGTGCCTAATAACCATTCAGTTCTGTGCGGGCACTATTATTCGTATCTAAATCGTACTCTAAATCCTTTCGGGCAATGTTCGAAGAGAGAAGCCACGTCTTTTTTGGCGGAGCAAGGGTAATTTGGGCAGGACAAGGTGTCGGCTGGACTAAGCTTAAGCGAGCGAGGCGACGCGTCTTGGGGTTTAGCGATTAACCGATGCATAACAATTAACCGATGCATTAACCGATGCATCGCATTTGTTAATGAGGAGAGAAGCTAATGAGTGAGAGAAGCTAAAGCGGAAAGGGTGGCATTTTAGCACCAGGGGCTTTAACTTTAACTGGCTGAGGTAGAGAATCTTCTGGCTTAGTGAAACTCAAGTGAGTAGGACTACAGTTATGCTGTGTGGTGCAGAATTGGCCAACTCGACGATGCTTTTTCGCATATAGCGAAGTTGCAGCAGGTCCGGTGTAGAGCATATTTATTTAAGGCACTACCTGTCCTACGCGCCATTGGCTTCTTACCCTTGACGTTGTTCTTCGTTTCCACTCGGCTAACCAAACCAATGGTTAATAAAAATAATAATTTGATTAAAATACATTTGTTAAAGTGCCACCACAGATCTCAATTTTTTCTAGGCAATTTACATTTGCTGTAAAGGAAGCATTATTGAATGCTTAGCGATAGCATGCTCAATGCACAACAAGCGTAACGTGGTTAGAGTTGACATGCACTGGGTCAGCATGCAGATAGGGTTAGTGGCTGCTGCATAATGTAGGCACGCATAAGCACACGAAGGACGTTTCACATGGACCCACTAAATGACGTCATAAATAGGTTTGGGCTTTAGTTTCTGCTTAAATGTGGTCAAGCCAGGATACATCGTAACAAAAAGAGGAAGTTTATTCGGGGAAGCCTTTGCATTCAAGGTCGTGCTGCCAGAAGTTGAAGTTAGCCTCTCTACATTTCAGGATTAAATTATATTGAAACCCTTCAAAAATTCTTGATTTTCAATATTTCGCAAAGACGACAGGTCTCTTGAGAGGCAGTGCTTAACCACTGCTGAAGCATGCCACGGTCTCACACATGGCGATACGGAGCGCTGGTGTCCACGCCGGAGCGTCTCAGACGCCCCCCCCCAAGTTCTACCTACATTCACCTTCAGGATTGTGAGTTCACTGACGTGCACAAGAATAAGCTACAAAGTACTAATCGGGGCATTTACCAAACTGCATTCGCAGTCGACTAGCACCAATTTCACCGCGCATACTGTCCAGTCTTATCATCAAGCTCCTCACAAACACACGAAAACAGGCACGCGAACCTGGTTATATCTGCAGAGAGCTCTTACGGTGGACGGCAGCATCTCAGTACTTAGGTCGTCTGCATCTAGTCTGGTCTGCGACTTGCATAAATGAAGGACCAAAGAAAGGAATGCAAGACTAGAAACATCAGTTCGAGAGCGTGAGGCGGCTTCAACGGAAACCCGCGATCGTCGTGTCACCGGACTCAAATTCCTAAATAGAAGAGGCTTCCGCTTCTATCTCCCACATGAAAGAAAGTAAAATTAAGAGCTGTTTCTCTTAACGAAATAATCCCTCATTCTGCCTTTCGCACGGTATCAAGTACCATACCCTAAATTAAACCGGGCAAACCCGAATCCGTAGCCTCTCTGACACGTTCCTACTCCAACTCAATTTTTGGCACTCCGTCCATGTCATTTTCTCTTTATCACCCTCTCTTTCTCGAATTTTCTTTCCCTGCCCGTCTCATTCTGCTCGTGCTTGCTGTTGCTTCAGACAAGTGCCCGCTATTTGATTGTAGTGCGACTGCCAATCGCTTATAGTCCGTAATAGTGGCCATCGCACACACCAGCTCTTCAGCCCACACAACGAGCGGCGACGCTTGTATCGGGGAGCCCAGCCCCTCGTTTTACTGTTATTTAATCTCGCCGAATATAGGCAGAACGCCCACCTTAATACAGTAGCCTCCCGCTTAAGTACGCACACCCATTTAGGACGCATCATGGTTAAGTGCGAATATTTTCCCCTAAACCCTTGGGTTCAACATTTATCAGTTCAAGGCGTCATGAATCGCCATTTGGTGCAGGTTTTGAAGTTTCTTGCGTTTGGCTTTGAGGAAAAAAATCTCTAATGATTCAAACCATTTCTTAAGATCGTTAGATGTGTCATCAGCTTTAATTTGAACTTAAGAGTGGAGCCGTGATGGGCATCAGGTAAGGTGGTTACTTTTAATGACCTCGATCCCGTGGTTGTCCGTTCGAATCTTGCTGTAAGCGATCCTTTATCGCCGCTGCTAGTGGTAGTGATAGCCGTCAAGGCTCTTCTGTCGCTATACAAAAAAGCTGTTAAATACGCTAGTATTTTTTGCTTAGCAGTTGACCCTCGATGTTGATAACCTGCTTATAATGTCATTCCAAACCCTGAAATACAATTCTACTTTCTAAACCGGCATTGACATTTTAAGGTTAACGTCTTCATCATCACCCATCACACTTTCAACCATTTTCATTGACTCCAGAAGCTCGTCAACAACGACAATATAAAGAGCTTTAAACTAACGGCCGCTCGTCTAACCCTAGCTCAGCGGCATGGCGTGCGGCAGCGTGGCATGAGCGGCTACAGAGTGCTTCACCGTTATTGAAGCGCGCCACGCTCTCCCAACCGCGATACTGAGCGCCGGTGCAAAATAAGTAGGTCTTCTTGCCGAGAGCGTCTCAGGCGCCAAGTTCTACGTACCTTCACATTCAGGGTTTTAAGTTCACTGGCGCAAGATTAAGCTACAAGATACTAATTGAGGGTATTATCGAACTGTATTCGAACTTGACTCGCACAATGTCGCCGGGCGTACAGTTCAGTCATATAATCGCGCTCCTCAATAAACACTCACGAAGACAAGCACGCGGACCTGGTCATATGTACAGAGAGCTGTTACGGTGGAAAAGAGCACCTCAGTACTTAGGTCTGCGTCTGCGTCTATGCTGGTCCGCGGCTTACATAGACGAAGGGCCAAAAAATAGGAACGCAAGACTAGCGACGTCGGTTCAAGCGTGTGGCGCCTTCAGCAGACACCTTTTGATCGTCGTCGTGTCAAAGGACTTGAATTCCTAAATGGAAAAGGCTTCGCTTCTACTGCTCACATGGAGATAGTGAAATTGAGTGCTGTTTCTCTGAACGAAACCATATCTCCTGCCACCTGCACGGTGTCAGGTATCGCACAATTACAGCACACGAAGCTAAATCCCTTGCCGAGAACGCGCTCGCTCGCACACAAAATGCTAGCCCCGCCCCTGACGTGGCGCTATACGAATACATTGGGCTGCGTCCACCGTATTCTCATCTCGTTGCTGCTTCTGGCTCCTCCTGCGTGGCCGTCGATCGCTGGAGATCGAGTGCCATCTCCTTTGTAGCGGTTGCAACTGAGTCCCAGAAGGTAGGGCGAAGGCCTTGAGCAAGCTGTTCGTGCTTTCTTTGCAGCAAATGCAAGGCATCTATAAAGAGATTGAGTTCTCTGAGGGGGCTTTATCATTATTATTATTCCTGTTCTTATTTGGCTCGCACGAAAGGCGAGAGGCGATCATGCTCGATGACACAGCGGAGTGAGCCGTGATGGCACACTAGGTAAGGCGGTTGCTTTCACGACCTCGGTCCCGAGGTCGTGGGTTCGATTCCTGTGGTGGGTGATCCTTTATCGCCACTGCAAGCGGTGGTGATAGCCATAAAGGCTCTTTCTGTTGCTATACACAAAAAGAGGCTGTTTAATCAGCTAGGATTTTTTTTGTTTTTTTTTTTGGTAGGGAATTGCTGGCATTAATCGTTAGGCACGCACGCCCATGCGCCGCTCGTGCGACGACACAGAGGGCTGATGAGACAATCCTCTACGACCAAGGCTTTTATGCCACGAGGCTGACAGGTGAGCCGACATAGACGAGCCGCTGAAGGTGCTCGCCGCGACCTCTGGTCAGGCCGAGGTCGTCGGCTCGAGCCCAGAAGAATACGTGAAGCGCCTGAATGAGATTTTTAAGTTTTCTTATGGGTCTAAGCTAATGCATTTTATTTATTTATTTATTTTCCCTTCCCGAGGCAAGCCCTCCAAATGATCCTACCTTAACTGCTGCCCCCTCTTGCTCAATAAAAAAAATTCGGTCTGGCAATTTCGCTGTGCCCTACAAAGTAGGCCTGGCGATAGGCTAGGAAATGGCTCTCAGATCAATCACATTCAATCAGGACCTCTATCTAAATACGAAATCTTGCGTGCAAGTCGCTACATTAAGAATCTTGGGTGAACAGCAGCCGGCGGCGGACTTACTTTTTTCGCATGATTTTATAATTTCATATTTAGTAAACAGCGATAGTAACTGCTGCTATTGATGGCAAACATCTCAAGGGCAATGACAATAAATTTAGTGCATGCACATAAAAATGCACAATGAAACGATACGAGAATTAAAGTAACAGGATCGAGCAATAGCAAGCTCAGTTAAAAAAGAAGTCAGTCTGCTCCGAATGAACGAATGGTGGAAAATGACTCATGATGCGTTATAGGCAAACTCTCCCACCCCTTATTGCCAGAGTAAGACCGCTGCCTCTAGTGCAGTTATTACGTCTGCGACGACATGTCCTACATTTCTAGACAAGTCCTTGTTGCGCGAAGCTGTCAATCAGCGTTTTCTCATCTGGTCGGAGCTGCTCACAGCTCCGTGCACATTTACGCGAGGAAATGTAGCGGCGAGTGCATTCACTAGGAAGATTACTGGCGTTATTGGGGAAGATGTCTTGAGCGTATCCGCAGTCGCACGGAGCTAAGAGAACGAACTAGACAGCTCTGCAGTAAAGCTCAGTTCGAGAGAACCACTATTTGATGGAGCTCACTGATGTTAGGTCGGCAGCGTCAATGTAGCTGAATTCCACGAGGATTGCAATTTTTTATCTAGGAGGGCAAGATATCAGAAATCTTGATGCAAGGGCAAAGGTCCGCAAGATTCTCACATAGGAGAGACTAGATCCGCAATTAATAAAATATTATAACAAAATATCACAATACTTACTCGACACGAACTGTAACTGTCAGCAGTAACTCATTGACTGGTATAAAAGCATAATTTCTCCGTTGGTGACGGTCACTAAGCGTAAGAATAGATGTCCGTGCAGCTCTCTAAAAGGGAAGGGGAACAAATGCTCGCGCCCCCACAGCCGCTGACCGTTGTCGTAATAGGTTGACCCGTTGCTAAGCTTGCCTAAAGGCAGCAGCAGCTGCTTGTGGCTGCAGTGCTCGGCGGCTGCTGCTGATCCGGGCGCTCGCACCTGCTGCATGGGGGGACAATAGGGAGCAGCGACATTCTGTCCAGCCTCAGCAAATAGGATATGCTTTGCACACCGCCGAGGTAGCGATCTCAAAAATCGATCTGGAGCGGGAAAATCATCAAATACCCATTCATCCCGACGACGTCCCTCAAACCGCTGTAATCGCGCCGTACGAGCTGTTTCAGTTCAAGTGAACGAGTTTCAGCCTTAGGAATGCTGCCCAGACCTTTTAGCATTTCATTGACCATGTCACCCGAGGACTTGATTTCTGTTTTCCATTCCTAAACGAACTTTAATTTGCGTCCGTCAGCGAAACTGAACATGCCACCCACCTGGAAGCAATCTTCCATCTCCTCGAGGAATATGGGCTAATCATCAAATAACGTAAGTTTACCTTCGGCGTTCTATCAGTAGACTATACATCGGACAACATATATTTCCATTCAATTTCTACCGCCCCAATTCATCCCGAGCTGTGCTACCTTGCTGGCACCGCTCTATGCACTATTCCCGGCCGGCGAAAAAGCCGGCACCGACATTTCGTGGTCTCTCGAGGGCGCCGCTGCATTTGAGCGCAGCAAAGTTGCGAGTCCGAGTGACCGAGTCAACACTGCATTGCCACCAGACGCACGGATTTCCATCGCGACCGATGCGTCGGACGCAGCTATCAGCGAAGCTCTACAACAGCTAATAAACTGTGCGTGGAAACTGTTAGTCTTTTTCTCTCGCACACTCTCACCCTCGGAATATCCCTACTCGAATTAAAACCAAAAGCTTGTCGCTATTTATTCTGCGATTCGACATTTGCCCTACTTTGTGGAAGGCCGTGCTTTCTCTGTGCTCTCTGCTTATTGCCTGATTGTGTTCGTCATCGTTTCATCCTCCGATCGCTTCACACCTCGACAGCAACGACACTTCGCTTTCATCTCGGAATTTACTACCGACATCCCATACTTGAAGGGTACCAAGAATTGCGTCGCCGATGTACTTTTACGAACTACCGTTCGATTACAGCGAAGGCGATGCCACACAAGAGCCTGAAATCCTTGCTTCACCAACTATTTCCGTACACTTTCAACCATTCCCAATACCGATGTCGCAAGGAACCATTTTATGTCACACATCTACCGGCTACGATCTACTGTACTCCCCAGCAGGCCAAGGATCATACCACCCGCTTTTCGGAATCCAACAGTCTGCAAATACCCCCCTACAAACTCCAAGTCCTTTGGAGACCGTGCATTTAGTTCATATGCTCCCAAAGCCTGGAACTCCCTTCCGACCTGCGTCAGAACATCCTCTGACCTGACCACATTTAAAAAGAATTTAAAAACACACCTATTTAGGACAGCATTTAGTGGGTCCCTGTGATTCGTCCTGGATGTCTTTATGCCTGCTGACACTGGGCATGCTGCCACTAACCACATTTGCATTCTGACCCTGTGCATGTCACCCCTAACCATGTTATTCATTTTGTTTGTTTATCAAGCATGATATTACTCACCATTCAGTCGTCGCGTTTCCCTTTGCAGCAAATGTAAAGCGCCTAGAGAGAGATTAAGTTCACTGAGGGCGCTTTATCAAGTGCACTATTATTAATATTATTACGATCCCCCATACGAGCCGGCCGCCTTTGGTCGACGAATCTTAGACAAACTGCACAAACTCGCACACTCCGGAATACGCACTACACTGCGCATGATCATATCGCGTTTCCTGTGGCCTACTGTGAATTCAGACGTTCATTCCATGGCCCGAACCTGCATCGCATGCCAACGCACCTAGGTAGCTCGACACACTTCGACGCCAGTCGGGCAGTTTCCCACCCAGTCGCATCGATTCAGCCATGATCACGTCGACCTCGTCGGCCCGCTACTTCGCTCTGATGGAGGTACATATTTACTTACGGTCGTCAACCGTTTCACACGCTGGCCTGAAGCGCGTCCTCTGAACGACATTTCCGCGTCCACCATCACACAAGCATTTGTCGACGGCTGGATATCGCGGTACGGCAGCCCCGCTGTGCTGAATTCTGACCGCCGAGGACAATTCAAGTCGTTTCTGTGGCTTGAACGCATGAAGGCAATGGGAATACGGCATATTTGTACCACCGCTTACCACCCGGCCGCTAACGGCATGGTAGAGCTCCTTCGCCCACAGCTCAAGGCAGCACTCATGGCAAGTAGCCCGCCACATTCAGGGCTAAATGCGCTGCCCCTCTTGCTCCTCGGAATCGGCACTGCTACAAAGCGTGACATCGGCCTCTCATCGAACTAGTTAGTACAGGGGGAGACCCTTAGCCTGCCCGGTGACTTCTTCAGTGCCCTTTTCCCGAGGCGCCGGCCGACAGCTCGGACGTCGCCCTATTTGTCACGACGCTCATCGACCACATGCACAGCCTCCGTGCTGTACTGCCTCGAGATTCGGCCATTCGTCCATCGCACGTTACCGACGACCTTCGGCATTGCACCAACGTTTTTTTGTGCGCCGAAACGCAGCAGCGAGAACACAGCTTCAGCCACCCTACGGCAACCCATACGTTGTGCTCGAACGGGCGGAAGACATTTTCCGTTGACGTCGCCAGCTGCCGAATAGATATTTCAATCGACCGGCTGATACGTCGACGTCGAGGAGACATCCAAATTGAACAGGCGAGAAGCACAAACTCAGCATCGCAGGAATCTCCATTTTCTGCACGTTTTCCTAGGACATCACCCAGGCCTACTTCAGAGCAATCACTTTTGTCGGACCAGCCCAATCCAGCAGTTTTGCCTCGGGCGCCTGAAAGGCGGCCCGGGCGCCCCGTAGGCTTTCCCACCCGCTTTGCGGTTTATATTGTTGAATGTCATCACGTTCCTCCCCACGCTAGAGAGCGGCCTTGGGCGACTCCTAGCTTGGTGTAGACTTTTACTTGATTTCTCCGTAATACCTTCGAGTATTCCGCTGCTATCTTCGCTGTGACTATGAACTGTCCTCAGATATGCTACACAAAACAGGACCTGCTTAGCATAAAGTGCGATGTCGCCACTAGTCGATACCAACCGGCGGACCTTCTCTGGCAGTGAGAACCTTCCTGCATCATGCGTTTGCCCTATCAACAGCTCGGCTATAAAATCTACGACTCATAAGTTTAAAGCGCTGAATAGTACTTGTTGCGGTAGTAGCCTACATGGTAACATGGTAGCCCACATAGTAACACCCACATGGTTTTTATGACTTTGTGGAGCCACAGACAGAGATACATTACATTACATTACATTGGCTCAATCAAAGCGATGGGTTTGTGGGCGCCGAATCGCCACCCTGTCGTCCCGCCCTCCTCTGACCATGGCAGGAGTGTGTTGTAAGAAAAGTACCCTTTTAGGACATTTCCCTTTTCAATCCTTCTCATGCTCACTATCGTTCGCATTTCGAAGTCTTGAAATGGAAAATGTCCCAAAAGTTTACTTTTCCTCCAACGTTAAACTTTTGTCCTATTTATTTTTCAATTAAACAAAATTTATTTTCTCAATATAGATGTATCGAAAAAGTCCTCAAAAGAGAAACTCTTTTCACGCCGAGTCAACAAGACTAATGAATATTGATGTCATAACTATATTGCTTCTAGACTTCATAAGTTTAAATTAGATTTTATCGGAGCAAGTGGTGATGAGAGATATGCTCTTAAAGGAAGAGACTGTTCAGCAACTGAAATTGATGATTTCTTTAATAGTATAATACCAAGTTATAATAACGTAATTAAAGATGTAACAACTAGATTCTCTTCATTTAAATTGCAAGCAAAGATTTCAGTCCATTCATATCACGATGAAACTGATACACATTCTCATAGTCTTGCAACTGGTTCTAAGTTAGTTGCAGTTGTTAAAAGATCTGATTATACTAATATTCTTAAAGACCAATTAAAATCTTTAAAAGAATCAATAGACAAAATTATTGACAAGAATCCGGGTTCTGGTTGGAGATTGATTGGTGTAAAACGTCTTGAGATTAATGTTAGTGAATATATTATTAGAGCAGGATCATCTTATTTACCATTACCAACTGGTTTAGCAAAGAAGCGTTGTTGTATTAATATAAAAAGAATGAAGATAAATTGTGCTTTATGGTGTGTATTAAGATTCCTAAATCCTGTAAGTGTTCACTCAGAGAGATACATTGATTTAATTAAAATATTAAAAGCTAATTATCAAGAATTAAACGAACCTCTTTCACAACTTGAATGGCCAGTCAAAGTCATTGATATTAAAAAACTAGGTAAACTATTTAACGTTAGTATAAATGTTTATGAATATAATGACAAATCAGGTGTATATCCTCTAAGGATTGTATCAAGATAATTAGAGATTCCAGATAGACATATTATTCTTTTATTGATAAGTAAATCTGAAAAAAGTCATTACGTATTGATAAAGAATTTAGAATTTTAGTGGATTATGTAGAACAGCTAATAAGGGAGGATCAGTATCTTATTGTCACAGGTGAATGGATAAATTATTTTCAGATGAAGATTTTCAGAATCATTTAGTTTTATGTCAAGGTCTTAATTCTAGTTATTCTAAATTAAAAATGCCTGGTATTGTTGTGAATAAGAAAACAGGACGAACAAAAGATACTACACTTTTAAATTTTAGTGACCATGAAAAACTTATTAAGTCTCCATACGTTTTTTATGCAGATTTTGAGAGTTTAAATGTAGAGGCATGTGATGCTTGCTATGAAAGTATAGTATCTAACAATATCAATCCAACTTATTGTAATAGTAAATTAACAATAGGTAAATGTAGTGATACATGTACTAATATGTTACAAGTCCCATGTGGCTCATGTGCAATTATTCTTGATATTAATGAAAAAGTAATGATATAAATGGAGGAAAGCCTTGTATATTTTTAAATAGAAGTAATGACTGTGTTGAGTTGCTTTTGGAATTTATAATGAATGTTTCAAATGGGTTGAAAGATAAGTTACTAGAGCACACTGAAGTACCTATTGTTTTTTTATTCTGATGCTCGTAAACAATTTAATGATTCCACTAATTGTTGGATATGTAATGATACATTTGTTGCTGAAGATAAAGTAAACATAAAAGCAAGAGATCACTGTCATTTTACGGGTAAATTTAGAGGAGCAGCACACAAACTTTGTAACTCACTTGTTAGATTTAAAAAAAGTAGTTGGAAACTTCCTATCTTTATTCACAATTTGAAAGGATATGATTCACATTTGATTGTGAAAGGAATGCCAACATTTAGTCTTAATTGTAAACCTGTTGCACATAATATGGAGAATTATATGTCGATGTCATTTGAGGATTTTGAGTTTAAAGATTCTATTAATTTTATGATTGGCGGTTTAAGTGATATTATTACTTCATTAAAGAAAGCAAATTCAAACTTTGATGGTACAATTGATGTCTTTAAATGATTATATCCAGATATTGATGTTAAGGTTCTTAAAGATGTTATAACAAGAAAAGGTATTTATCCATATGAGTACATGGGATTCTTTTGATAAATTCAATGAGACTAAGATTCCAGATATAAAATCATTCAATAGTAAACATACTTTTGATAAAGGTATTAGTACTGAAGACTATGAACATGCACTAAATGTATTAAAAACTTTTTAGCATGAAAGATTTAGGAGAATATCATGATATGTATCGATATGCAGACGTTACACTTCTTGCTGATTGTTATTAAGCATACAGAAACAGTTTTTATTGAATTGTTTAAACTACATCCTGCTCACTATCTATCTGCACCACACTAGGCATGGTCTTGTACTTTGTTTTATACCAAATGTACAATAAATTTGTTAGGTAAGAAGGAAGGAGACTTACAACTATATCAAAAGTTTACAGAATCAATAAGAGGTGGTGTCTGTCAAGTCAGTAGAAGACTTTGTAAAGATAGTAGTACTACTTATATCATGTACTGAGATGCAACAAGTTTATATCCAACAGTTATGATGTGGTGCTTACCTATTACAGAACCTATTGAAGATGACTTAAGTAATTGGCCTCTTGAAAAAATAATGTCACTACCTGAAGATGGTGAAACAGAAATATTTGTCTTATGTGATTCAGAGTATCCAAAGGAATTCCATGATTTACATAATGATTATCCACTTTGTCCTGAAAGTAGAGTTGTTGATAATTCTGAGTTTTCAAGATACCAACAAAAGTTTTCATTAGGCCCAACTACTGTACCAAAGTTGATTTGTGATTTTAATAATAAAACTAATTATCTAACACATTACAGATACTTTCAATTTGTTGTTAGTAAAGGTTTGATCGCAACTAAAATACATAAAGTATATAAATTCAATGAAGAACCTTGGGCAAAATCATTTATTGATATATGTGCAGAGAAAAAGATTGAATTTGAACGTAAAGGTGATAGCTTCAAAAGAAATCTATATAAAGGTTTTATGTGCCAAATCTTTGGAAAGACATGTGAGAACGTAGAAAACAGAACTTGTGTTAGATTAGTAAATACAGGAACAGATAAGAATGATTCATTGTATAATAAATTAATGAGAGATCATAGACTTAAAGAAATTAGATGCATTGATAAAACTTTAGTTGGTTTCGAACATTCAAGAAAGTCTACACTTCTAAACAAACCAATGTTCATAGGAGTTGCAATTCTTGATTTATCAAAATTACATATGCAAACATTTTACTATGACATATTGAAAGTTAAGTTTAATGATAGATTAAGTTTATTATACACAGATACTGATTCATAAGTTGTTGATATTAAAAGTGAAAACTTTGAGAAAAAGATGGATGATATTAAAGCTTGGTTTCATAGTGACGAGTTTGGTAAATTTAAGGATGAGATGAAAGGTGAAAAAATTGAAGAGTTTATTGCATTAAGACCAAAATTATTTTCTGTTGCTTCAAAGAAACCACTTATCAAAGCAAAAGATGTTCCAAAAGAAGTAATTAAGAATTCAACGATAACACATAATGAATACGTTCAATGTCTAACTACTGCTTATAATATTTATGCTGATTATCTTGATACTAAGGAGTTTGATGAGACACTTGATAGAGATTTCTATCGAATGACACAAAGTAAACATAATATTATTACAAAGAAACTTAAGAAAAGAGCACTATCAGCATTCGAATCAAAACGTTACTGGTTAGACTGTGGTTGTTGTAGTTATGCATACGGTCATTACAAGATAGCAGAAGCATTAAACAATGGTACAAATACAGGCCACTGTAAAACTTGTAATATTAGTATAGATGCGAAAAAGGAAGATTGAAAATACTAAACCATTACCAGTAAAGAGAGTTAGATTATCTGATAAAAAGAAAAAGCAAGATGATCAAAAACTAGTTGATATACAAGAAGAAGTAGAGTTATACGAGTCAATGGAGAAATTAAATATATATTAACAAAATTATTTTTACTATTATAGAATGGATCCCAAAGAAATTGATATTACCAGTTCTGATAGTGAGTCAGAGTATTCAGAGGATTCAATTGACGATCCCGATTATCAAATGGAAACAGAATCTGAATCCGAGTTTTATACTTCTGAAGAATCATCTTACATTGAAACAGAATCTGATTCTTCAGGAGAGGAAGATGTAGATCTAGAAGAATTACTATTTGGTAAAAAACACGAAGATCTTGAATCATTGGGTAGTTCTGAAGGTGAAGAGATTTATTTCAATTAAATAAAATTATCTTTTCATATATGAAAATGGATGTCTCAAGAATTTTAAGTTGTGAACAATCTAGAGAAATGGCAGTAGAAATATGTCCTAAAAAACTTAAAGGTCAAGATCAACGTATAGTTAAACATTCACTAGACAAACTCATTCCAGATATTGATAGTTCTTATATTAGTATTCTTATAGATATATGTGATACATGTGACAAACAAATGGAGAGTTGTAGTAAGATAGATGAGATGCTCGAAGAAGCAAATAAAAAATCTAAAACACCAAAAACAAAACCAGGAGTAGTAATTTTATAAATTATATATATATATATATATATATATATATATATATAGAAAATGGATGTTAAAAGAATAGTATCTAATAACGCGGGAAGAGAATATGCATATATGCTTTGTGTTAAACTCTTCGAATATTTTAGTGAAAATGATGAAGAAAAATTAACTCACTATATAATGAAACTACTTTTTTTCAACTAAAGAAAAGTTATCTAAATTATGTGATATAAAAGATGAAATAGATAAGAGCGAATAATTGATATATTCTATTTATAGAAGTATTTTTCAATAATATAAAGAAAAAATGGATATTGCATGGATTCTATGCTGTGAAAGAGCTAAAAAGGCTGCATATAGTGTCTGTCCTGAAAGATTTAAAGTTTTTGGATCTAAGATGCTTACAAATCTATTTTCTTATGTTTCTATGTTACCTGATTCAGCTATTGAAGATTTAATTAAAATTTGTGATCTTTGTGATAAAATAGAAGACTATAATAATATTTGTTTATGAGTTTTCCTAAATTATCGTCATAAATGATTTTTTTTTTTTTTTTTGCATGTATTTATTTTTTATTATTATAGAGGAAAATGACAGATATCACTGATCCCAGTCTTGCAACTAGTGCATTGGCATTGAAATCGTACGTTGATTATATTGTTAAATCTAGAATGACGTCTTACGATCAGCAAACACTTGATTCAGATATTTCAGCAATGACAGATTCATCTGTTAAGAAATTCTATGTTGATGGATGTGATATTGAAGCTCAAAAAATAATCGTTGCAGGTCAAACAGATACCTTAAAATCTCTTGAAGCTTCTGTAAGATCTAAAGTTGATGCTCTTCTTGATACACCTGGAGAAGTTGCTGGTTACACTACTTGGATTGCAAGTCAACTTCCAACTCTATCTACAGTAATTTCTGGAGTAACTGGTATTAAACCTGATCTTCTTCAGTGGTTTTTTAATATTAATAGTCATATTTGCTTTTATAACTCTAAATGAAACACTAATTCCTGCAAATGTGAATGAATCCTTATAATAAATTGATTTAGAAACTGTGTCATTAGTTAGAAAGTTAATATAGCTACTAACACCATCTGTTGCAGAATTAATATCATTTACTTTTATCACTATACTTATGTACACTACTTTTTTTATGTTATTATCTGAAAGCTTTGCTAGAACTTGTTGACCATTAGTAGAAAAAAATTCTCGTGATGGTTTACCTAAATTAGTTATACTATTTACAGTTAAATTTCCCCAATATTTAATAAAACGTGTATTACCAATACCATTAGAAATATATGGATAATTTTCACACTTTAAATAAAAATGACGAAAGAATTTAAAAAGAATTAAATCATTTGGTCCATAACCATAAAATTTTGGTTCCTTTCTTCTCATTATTAATTTTTCAACAAATAGGTTTCCACTCATTCTTACAGGTCGCATATACCTATCTAATTTTCTATCAACTTATTTTTTTGTTGCAACATCTCTAATAATATTGACAGGATCTAATATTCTTACATAATCTTTGGATTTGCAGATAAATTACCAGTTATACGTTGATCTGAAATTGTATCTTTTCTTTAGATAATTGTTATCAGCAAATGATTTATTAACTGTTTCTAATGTATCGACAGTTTCTCCAACATTAATTATTCTGTTTGAATCAAAGTTAAATGTTCCATCCATCTGTAAATCTTTTCTACTGAGCATTTTTATGTGTTGCTATGTAAAGCGTTACATTTATTGTTTTGTTAAATAAATCTTCTGTAGCTACAAATATAGAACTCTCTACTATTTTTTTAGTTGGATCTAGAGAATAACTTCCAAATAATTGATATGGATATTCTTTTGCATTTATTCCATTTGTTGGAAAAGGAATAATAATTTTTGTTAAGTTTAGAGTTAATGAATATATTGCTGAAAGCATGAATATACCTCTTGGAACAGAAACATTTCCTAGTGTACTAATCCATTTTCCATTATGTGATAAACTTCCAATTATCGTTTGTAATGATAATTTTAATAAAATTATTTTGCATGTCTAGATTACCGTTAACTATCCCACCATTTACACTTGGAAAGTTTGTATCCATATAAATTTTATTTGGAACACTATATTCATTGTCAGGAGGAGCACTAGCACTAATACAGCATCTACAATTAAATTTCCATTAATTCTTCCACTTGTAAGTGGAAGTTTAGTATCAGCATAATCTTTTGTTGCAGCATCACTAGGATTTATAGGATTAGCAAGAGATCTAGTATTCTAAAATTATTCATGTCAATATCTCCATCATTTTTAGTAGATCTAGAAATCTTAGTGACACAATTTGTATCTATATATTTTCTGTTTACTGCATCACCAGCATCAACAGGATCACCTAAATTTTTTATAAGATTTCCATTCATGTTTAGATTTCCCCTAAGTATATCACCATTCTTTCTAATGCAATTCTTTGATGACTTTCCTTTGCTTCTTTTACCTAACATTTCTATACAATACTAACAATAAAATCTATAAAAGTAATTCCACTAGCAACTGTAAACTTATCAATAGCATATCTACAAATGCCATCAATGTTAATTATTAAAACTAGAGTACCACTTACTCCATAAGTATTATCACTAGTTAACTCTAAATAAGAATTAGTTTTATTAGTTGCATGCATAATATTAGACACCATTCCAAAATGAGGTAATATTCCTGGAAAGAATGTTTTAAGATTAGTATTGTATGCAACAACTTTTCCAGTAGCTGCAACAACAGGTATATCACCAGGTGTAATTTGTTGAGTTTGAAATTTATTACCTGTACTTCCATTAGCAGTAATATTAAGACCTAACATATCAAGATAGAATATACTTGGATAAGTACCACTCAATCAAAGTACCTTGAAGCACTGCTGTCATACTTTTTAATAATCCATAGCTTATTACTTTGCAAGGTCTTAGATCTGAGTATACAGTTCCATCTGCAGAGTTACCAGATATCCCATAAACATTATTACAATTCAATTGTGATTTCATTACTGCATTTTTTTAGGTAGTAAATCAGTTAGAGCTGATACTATTGCTAATTCTCCAGAAGTATTACTAATTACACTATTACCAGCACTTGTGCTAAGAGCATAATCTAGTCTTATTATTATTCTTATATATATATATATATATATATATATATATTCTTATTATTATTCACCACTATTAACAGGAAATCTTAAATTCGTTATTCTATTATTATTTGCATCAATATTAGTATAAATAATACCATTGATTTTTCTAACTTTATCCATATAGTATAAGATGAAAAAAGTAAGGAAAGGTAAAGGAGTAGACGAAGATTTAAAAGGAGGGATTAAAACAACTCAAGATGTGTTAGATGGAGAAAAAACTGCAACAAAAATAGGCGAAAAAGCAGTTAAAAAACTTGCACCCAAATTAGCAGCAAGATTATCACTTCAAGCTTCGGAAAAAATTGCAACAGCTGTTCCTAAAGTATTACAGCCTCTTAAAGTTATTGGAGCTGGAACAAAAGTTTCAGGAGGCTTTCTTAGTGGATTTACAGGAATTGTGGATTTATCTTTATTTATAAAACAAATAGCTGACGATTTACTAGTGGTAAATATGGTCAAGTGTTTTGAAAAACAATGTCAGAAAAAAGGAATAAATAAAGTGATTGAATCATTAGAAATTGGTTTAGCAATTAATGATGTATTACTTGCAACAGAAAAAGATAATTATCCTTGGTATTGGAATGCAAAAGTATATTTAAGTGAAGTGTTTGGTCAAGAGGTCAATTGGGACGCAAGACAATTAGATGCAAAATCCCGGTCAAAGAATTTCTTAGAGGTTCGATCAGGGGGCTTTCTTCCTGCAATCCCTGCACTACTAGGTTTAATAGCAGCAGCTGTTGGTACAGCTGGAACTGTTATCTCAATTGGTGTAACTGTTGCAAGTCTAATAAAGAAATTAATAGATCAAACTATGTTCACTAGTAAAAGCCCACCTATGAGGACAAAGGAGCAAAGAATGGAGGCATTAACTTTGCAAAGTGAACGTCTAACAAATGCAATAACTGACTTAAAGAAAATGGTAAAACTAATTGATAGAGGGGTTGATATTGATGTGTCAGGAAAAGTGCGACAATCAGAAGTACAAAACAAATTGGATTATCAAGATCAAGGGCGAGAATTAGTGGAAAGTAGGGGTGTGAATTTCTCACGAGAATTAAAAAAAGATATAAAACAAGTGGAAGCTTCAAAAGTTGGTGGAATAAAAACTTGTGACTATAAAGCCGAGTCAGCAATGTTACTTAGTACTCTTTACAAACAAGGTAAAACACTAGAAGAGATTGATCGTGAGGTTAAGAAACTGTTAGTTGAATTAAAAAAGACATGTAGTAATTAGTAATCAGTATAACGTACAACTTTGTTATCGTCTGTTAAAGTATAAGTAAAATTAAGTCGCGCGAATTCTAGATGATATTTGATTGCTGCTAAATCGTAAGCAGTTGCAGCATCATCCTCATTATCAAAATATCCCAAGTATTTCTTTTTTCTGTCTATTCGAATATCTGCTCTCCATTTACTTGATTTCTCAAACCATCTAACACCGATATATTTAGATGTCAATCCTTCTCTTTTTGCTTGATTTCTGCTATTCTCAGAAGCAGTAGCAAGTCTTAAATTACTTAATCTATTATCAGTCTTGTCTAGATTTATATGATCTATTTGAAAAGTAGGCATTTAATTTTTACAAATGAGCCATGCCAATCTATGTGCATAATAAAACTTTCCGTCAATCATCATTTGTCTATATCCATCTGGTCTTATACAACCTGCTTCCTCACCTGTTTTTGCTTTTCCACCTCTATCCACATTCCAAACAAACTTTCCGGTGAATGCATTGTAATCTAAAAATGACATTACTCTCTCTCTCTAAACTCTTCAACATTATCAACAATAGTACAATCACTATCTGACATCTCTAATATAGTATTTTTTTTATGTTTAAAATAATTTTATTATATTATAGAAATATGTATCAGGAGGTTAAACTTTCATTATCTAATCACCAACTAAAATTAATTCATAGTTCTAATGAACCAATTTCAATCAGATTGAAACATTCAGATCTTTCTGGATGTATTCCAATTTTAGTCACTAATACTCAACTAAACAAAATAGAAAAAAGTAAAAGTGAAAGTAAAGGCTTGCAATTGAATCTAAGTCTTAAACAATTGAAACAAAATAGAAAACAAGGTTCTGGCATCGTAGATATAATAAATAAATTATCTAGAGGTAGGGAATTTTACTTGAAACCTCTGAAAGGTGTTCAATCAGAAAATGTTTCTGGAGGCTCATTTAATAATACAGGAGCATATTCATATGTTGGGCCAGGTACGCAGTTTAGAAAAAGAATGGATCAAGGATACACTGGAATTAATGATTTAGATGCTCGAGCACTTCTCCGCGACCACGATTATAATGAGACAAGTAATTTACCTGAACCAAAAAGAACTGAAATTATAAACTTATCTGACCTTGTTCTTGCTGAATCTGCTGCTAGGATTGCACTCGATCCAAAGCAAGCATCATACGTCAGAGAAGATGCAAAAACGGTGGCTGCAATTATTAGTGCCAAGGCTAAATTGGGTCTTGGACTTGTTGGTGGAAGTATCTTGGACAGCAAATTCGCAATGGAATTCTTAAAAGATAAAGTATCAAACCCAACAAGTATTAGTAAAATAACTAATTATGCTAAAACATTAGTTGATAAGATGTTATCTGTAAGTAAAAATGATATAGAACTAATTTTTGTTTTGTTTCATATTTATCTAATTTTTATTTTTATATATCTAATAATCGGAAGGATTGAATATATCATGTGATTTTTTTTATCTATATTATAAGCTTTAGCATGATCAATCTTCAATCTAATATTTAGTCTTTCTTCTGAGTTTTAACTATCTTTATTAACATAGGTACCGTCTAGAATTCCTGTAACAGCAAAGTCATTACCAAACTTTTAAATTATTTCAGCAACACTAGTAAATTTAATTTGTTTATTCTCCTGATCACAGAATATACTTGCTTTATTACCAAATGCAATTCTAATACCAATTGTTGAATGAGCACTCATATAATAACCACTGTATTCAAGTTTAATACTTGCTCTATTAGTAATATCTTCAAGTACAGGTCTCATAACTTCTGTAATATACATCCATGCATTGAAGTAAGGCTTAGAATCTTTACTAATTTTCTCTTCAATGTGAATACGTGCTTGTTTTTCTTTAGGAATTACGACTGCAGCATTTTCAAGTACAACAAATTTTTTATTCTCCGTTTCCATTTCTATACAAGGGAAAGAAAACGTTTAAATTAAATTAAAAACTCCATTGTCGATCCAAAATCCGATTCTTGCATTAGTCTTAAGAAGATTAGACGCCTTCTTCCACAATCTGTTTGATTGTATTCTTGTAACTTAAACGTCTGAAATGTTGGTATAACACCAAAATATTTTATAACTTCAGGTAAAGGTGGTGCACCAGATGAATCAAAGTAAAAACATTTGTTTCCTTCTTTTTTAAGTGCTACCCAATGATATATTGCTTTTCCTGATTCACCAGTATTACAAATGAGACATTCATTTCTTAATGGTTTTGTTAGTTTATCTCTTGCAAATACACCTCTAAATTTTTTTACATCTAATTATTTTATATAATTATTTATTTCTATATCCGTCAAAGGTGTTGATTTTACCTTTTTTTAATTGTTCAATAGTCTTTTTTAGTTCTGCAATCAATTGTTCGTTATCAGCACATCCACCAATTCCAGAACCACAATATCTTTCTTTACTACCCGAGAATTTTTTACTAAGTGCATTTGATATAGCAGCAAAGGTAGCAGGAGTTGGAACAGATGATCCTTTACTTGTTTGTAATCTTCCAGATCCAGATTTGTTTTGTATTCTTCCAGATCCTGATTTGTTTTGTATTCTTCCTGAACCAACTGTTGTTCTCAACTTAACAAACTTTGACTTCATACTATCACAAATAGTACAAATACCTTTAAGCATTACTCTCATTCCTTACATACTATCTACTTCTAAATATTCTTCATTGATTGTATCTGTTCGTTTTTTACACTTCCAAACAATATATTTCCATATCTATTATAATATATAAAAAATGTCTTTGCAAGTTAAACCATTCAATTTTGGACAGGATATAGATACAGGACATAAAAAACCGTTACCTAAAGTACCAGTTATATCACTAGTTCTTGGACCATTAATTATGATACTTGTACAATTATTGCTTCAAGCTTAGATCAAAAGTTTATATATCGTGGTCTTATGTCAATGACTAAAGAAAAGCCTGCGTTTGTTTGGGTTAATGGAATTGAATCAATACCAGAAGTTGATTCATATAAGAATTGTAAGAATGTTGTTGTATTAGATGATTTGATGACAGAAGATCAATCTAAGATATTAGATTGTTTTACTAGAGGAAGACACACAGGATTGAATATATTTTATCTTGCTCAAGGATTTACTAATATTCCTAGAAGAGAAACAAGAAGCAATATAAATATGATAGTAATCTTTAAACAAAATAATACTGATATAGAATATATTCGTGATTCATATGTTGGTGATATTGATAAGAAACAATTTAGAGAATGGGTAAACTCGCGTACAAGGAATAGATATAGTTATTGTGTTATAGATCTAACTAAAACTGAAGATTAAGGAAGATTTTGGTCAGTTGATAATGCAGGTAAACAATTAATAACTATTTTTATTTGAATATAGGGGGAAATGATTAATGGTAAAAAAATATATGCGAGTAAGAACAGACCTTACAGAGGAAGTGTTCAAGAAGCAATAGATTTAGAGAATAAACTTGTTAATTTAGAAAGTTTACGTGTTGCAGAAATACTTGATAATGCTCAAGAGATACAAATAATTGAAGCAGAAATGCAAGCAAGAGATATAGTTGAACATGAATTAAATGAACGTGCTTTAGAGAAATCAACTGATAACTCTGGTAATATTGTTATTAGTAAATTAAAAAGAATTAGACCTTCACTTGCAACTCAAATGGAAGAACAGGAACAAGCTAAAATAATGTTAGAGTATAAAGCACCTGTAGATATTTCTAATATAGTAAAAAAGGTTTTGCTGCAATTGCTGAAGGAAAACCTAAAAAAGCTGTAACTATTGCAAATCAATCTAAAACATATTCTGCTAATCCTGAGGTAAGAGAAGCAATTGATTCACTTCAAAAAAGAATTGCAGAGCATCTTAATGTCTTAATGTTAATCCTTTAACTGGTAAGAGATCTGGTAAAAGAATTAGAAAAGCAAAAGTTGTTCAGGAACCAATTGTTCAAGAACCAATTGTTCAAGAACAAATTGTTCAAACGGTTCAAGAACCGCAATCTGAAACTGATATTCTAAAAGAAAAGAAACAATATCTTCTTGATAAAATTAAAACTAGAGGGTCAGTCTTTAATAAAGTAAGAAGTGCTATAGAAAATATTAGAGTAGATAGTAGAGAATCATTTAATTCTGATACCATATTTTTACTTTCACAATTAAGAGCTTTGGAATCAAGAAAACCAACAGAAAATGTTATTTATAGTTATCTTACTTACACGGAAAAGTAGTAGAGATAATTCCATTATATGTAAAAAGTGAAAAAGAAGTACTTGATAAACTTGATCTATGGTTAAGTGAACTTGCTGCTGGGAATCGAGGTGTGATACCTTCAATCAGTGCTGCCGTTGATTATCTTGCTTTGGTGTTTCTTTCTCAGAATGGATGTCACTTAGTCCTATTAATACTGCACTTGATAAAGTTGTTGACTTGCAATACAATGATGAGCCTCTTGGAGTGACTTCTCGGCTAGATGTAACTATTGAATTCAATAGTGCTGTGCCTGCTGGAACCACATTGATAATCCACTATTTGACTATCTGTGAGAATAGTGCTGAACTAACTTCTAATGGAAGTGGTGCTAATTTCACCTGTAGCAAGGGGAATATGGTTTATGATGGAAAAGATTTTTAGTAAAATTATGATAATTAATATAATGCAAAAAATGAATTTTATTCAAGGGTCTGATGAGTGGAAAAGATCAGTTCTTGGGAATGATATGGTTTTTGGTAGTCAAACTGATTGTGATATTGAATTAATTGCTAATAGAAAACTAAAAAAATATATTGAGAATTCTCAACCAATGAGATTCCAACAAATGGTATTTGGTAAGGTTTTTGAACAAATAGCTGCTAAATATTTAGAAATGAAATTAGATAGAACTATTGAGAATGCAAATGACTGCTTTACTAGTGATGAGGTCTTTTGCTACTCACCGGATGGAATTATAGATGAAGATACATTAATTGAGATAAAGTGCTTATGGTCTAGAAGTATAGTAGAAGATTTTATTCCAAAACAACACTTAGCTCAATGTCTTCTTGGACTTCATGTACTAAAATTAAGTAGATGTTTTATAGTGAATTTGAAATCTGTGTACCTGGATTGAATTGTGATGAAGCACCTAAAGATTTTGTTGCAGCTGGGAATGTTAGGATTCCAACAATTTATGATTTTGATATGCCAATTAGAGAACCTTTGTTTATGTATTCACTTAAAGACGAGAAATATTATGATTTTGAATTTGATATAATAAGTGATTTTGGTAGATTTAACAATAAAAAGAGTTTTGGATATGACATTAAATATTATATGAAAAAGTAGAAATATAAGTAGTTGAGAAAGAAGATTATGGAATATTTATAAGGATTATTCCAATTGTAAAACAAATATGTGATAGAAGTAAAATATTGAATAATACTAATATAGATGGGATCCAAATTTCATAGTGATGATTTTGTATGAAAACCTAATGGTAGTATACTTTCTGATCCTAATGCAAATAGAAATAAAATTATAAATTTGTCTGATTCAATTAATGATTCATATGCAGTTACAAAATCTTATGCTGATACTAATTTCATTGTTAATACAGGAGCGAGTTTGAATCTTGGAAGAAAGGCAATTACTAATTTAGCACCAGGTGTTAATCCAACAGATGCTGTTAATGTTAGTCAAATAAGTAATTATGTTAAAAGAACTGGTGATACAATGAGTGGAGATTTAAATATGAATACTTATGCTATAACATCTACTTATTGGAACTCAGGAAATGGAAAGCCAGTAGTATTAGGTGATGATTATTGTGTTACATATAGTGGAATGAAAAGAGATGTATTATTGAAAGCATCTCTTTCAACTACAAATATGCTTATGGGAGGATATTCAATAAATAATGTTGCAGATCCTGTTAATCCTTCTGATGTTGCAACTAAATCTTATGTAGATAAAACAGTTAAAAAAATAACAGAAGTACTAGCTCTATCAATGGATATCAATGCAAAGAACTCAATACTAAATCTATCGACACCTTATTCATGGACAAATAAAAGTGCTCCACCTATAATGATATTAAATGTTATAGTTGTTGGAGCATCTAATTGTATGTTTTTAAAACCTAATACTGATACAACTGCTGTATCTGGAGATGTAAGAGCAATAAATACTTCTCCAACTGGTGTGGATTTAAAGTATTATGCTTATTTTACAAGATTACCGACAGACTATTACTTCATTGATAATACTTGAAAACTAAGAGTAAACATCTTGGTCAGTTATGTATCCTCCTGAATAGTATAAATGATATATTAAAACTATTAACTCTTTTAACATTGTTGCTTTACGTTTACCTGTAAGAAGAGGGAATAGTTTTGATAAAGGAACAAACAAATAGCTTCATGTTGTAAACAATGATGTAATAGAGTAGAGCAACATTGTTTTTTTAGGTGTTTCTTAACTAATGAATATAATTTAGTTGGTCTCTCTTTCTTAAATGAGTTAGTATTAATGTTACAATAAGAACAAATTATAATTGCATCATTGCGCATAAGACTGGAATCAAATTCTGTTTCATTCATATCTTTATCACAGATGTCACAACGTATTTTATATTTATTTTCTTTTTGGTCTCTTTTTTTCTTGATGACAGTAAGGATGTTCTCCTTCTAGATAATCAGTTTCATTAAATTTATTCAAACATGTTTCACAAAATATTTCCATTCTCTATAGAATGTCGTTGTTAACTCTACGTGAAAGAAAACAAGAAGGTAAATTCAATCCTGAATCAGATATAAGTCAAGTATTCAAACCAAGACCTGAGAAAATTCCACAGGGTTTCTTTAATATTGTTGAGCCTAATGAAAATCATCAAGCAGACATTTTACACATGCCTAATGATTCTGGGTATAAATATGCACTTAGTGTTATTGATGTTGCTAGTAGATTTCTTGATTCATGGCCTCTTAAAACAAAGTCTTCTAAAGAAGTAACAAAAGCAATAATAGATATTTACAACAGAGGTCCTTTGAAATGGCCAAAGAAAATGACAGTTGATCCAGGATCAGAGTTTAAAGGTGAGTTTGCTAAAGAAATGAAAAAACATGAAACACAAATTATTGAAGGTACCAGTTAAAAGAGTGTTGCATTAGTTAAAAGAATGAATAGGACAGTTGCTGAGAGAGCATTCATTGCTCAATATGAAAAATAAATAGTAAATAAAGGAGAATATACTATAAATAGAGAGTGGATTGATAATTGACCAAAGATTATTGATTATCTAAATAATAGTGTTACAAAAGCAATAGGTGAAAAACCTGTTAAAGCAATAAAAAAAAAGGTAAAAGTAAAGAAACCAAAATATCATTGAAAAGTAGGAGAACAAGAACCTTTATTATAACTCGGAACAACTGTTAGATATTTATTAGAACCAGGTGAAGGAGAAGATGAAAAAAGAAGAAGAGCTACGGATGCGATATGGAGTTTAACAAAACATACTATTGTTAGAATAATGGTATTGCAAGAACAAGCTGTTAGATATTGGGTAAATGATGTTAAAAGAAGTTTTGTTAGAGAGGAATTACAAGTTGTTAAGCCTTAGTATCACTTTTATTTTCTAATGGTTCATCGTCTAATACATCAATAATCTTTGAAACTAAATTATGATTTGCTTGAAGAGTAGATCTTTTCCTTCAATCAATTTGTGATATTGTACTATCTATTGAGATTATCATTGTTGATAAAGCACCTAATACTGTTACTACGTGAGAAAGTTCCTCATGTTTTTGAATATAAGTACTGGTTACTGTAATTGCAAGAGATAGTAAGATACCTAAAAATTTAAAACCATATCTAATACGTATTAATTTAGTTAAGCAACCTTTAATTCTACCATTATCTAAAAGTATTTGATTATGCTTGGTATTTG